>VZRX01020698.1:44865-72257 GCA_013398075.1 Notiomystis cincta
GGAGGCGAGGCCAGGCGGCCAAGTCGCCTCTCGGGGCCGGCCGGGCGCGGTGCCGCCGCCGCCGCGCTGTGCGTGCTCGGCCGGCCGGTGCTCAGCCGCCTCACACGGGGCTTCATCCAGCCCGGGCTGGGTCTGCAAAGACCTTGGTGAAGATCTCACGGGAGCGTTGCCAAGGGCACCGGTGAAGGCCAGATACTCAATGGCTGTTGCTCCACTCATCTGCCAGGGCAATCAGTTTATCGTAGAAGTTTGTCAAGCTGGTCAAGCCTGATTTCCCCTTGGTAAAGCCATACTGACAACTCAATGATTCTCTTGTGACTGAGAGGCCTGGACGTGCTTACTGGAGTTGGCTGCTTCCTTGCTTTCCCAGGGATCAGGATGAGGCTGATGGCCTGCGGGTCTTCCTGCCTTCCTCCTTCCAGCCCTTCTTGAAGATGGGAGTGGCATTTGCTTTCCTTTACATCAGGCACCAGTCCCAGACACCATGGTCCATGAAAAATAATTGAGCATGATCTCACCGTGGCATCTGTCAGTGCTCTCAGTACCTGTTGGTGCATCCTGTCGGGGCCCATAGACTTAGCATACATGTGCCCAGTTTGTTAATGTATTTCCTGGCTTGATCCTCTCTCACCAAGAGTACATTTTCCTTGGTCCATCCTTTCCCCCTGATTTTTGGAACCTGAATTCCTGAAGGCCAGTCTTGCTGGTGAAGACTGAGGGATGTACTGTGTCACTAGGTCATCTGTCTCATTTAGCAATGGGCCCACGTTTTCCTTAGCCTCCATTTTGTCACCAATGCACTTACAGAAGCTGTTCTTGCTGTCCTTGACATCCCTAGCTCGATCCAATTCCAGTCATGCTTTAGCTTTCCTCACTTCATTGCTGTATGCTTGAACAATGTTTCTGTATTTCTCCCAGGTTAGCTGTCCTTGCTTCCACTCTCTGTATGCTTCCTGTTTGTGTTTGAATTTACCAGGAATTCCTTGTTCATCTACACAGGCTTTGTGGCATTTTTGCCTAACTTCCTATTCATTGGGATGAACTGTTCTTAAGCTTGGAGGAAGTTAAATATCAACCAGCTTTCTTGGGCCCCTCTTGCCTCCAGGGCTATATCCTATGAGATCTTTGAAGAGGCCCAAATTCACTCTCCAGGGTTGTGAGCCTGCTTTTTATACTTCACCTTCCCCTCAAGATCCAGAGGTCCACCATCTCATGCTCACTGTGGCCAAGGCTAACTTGAGGTTTACATTCCCAACAGTCCCTTCATGGGTATAGGTCCAACAAAGCATTGCTCATTACTGGTCCTTGTTGACTCCTTTATGACCTGAAAGAAGTTAGCACTGCACTCGAGAAACCTGCTGGACTGCTTATGTCCTGCTGTATTGTCCCTCCACAAATATCTGAGTGGTTGAACTCCCACAGAGGACCAGAGCTTGTGAACACGAGGCTGCCCCTATGTAGAAAGGGAGTGGGAGATTTCTCCATTATGGTGTCTTGTAGACATTTCTTTGCTTACATGCAAGAGCTGAAGGTGACCTCTCCTGAGCCCCATCTTCTTGATTTTGTGTTCTGTTCCTGCTACATCACCCCTGCCCTTTGCTTTTTTCTGTGTCCATCAATCCCCCATAAGGCTTCTGGTTACTCTCTCCCTTAGTTCTTAGTTTAAATCCCTGCTTATGTGGTCAGTGATCCTACTGGTAAAAATAGCTTTGCCCTGCTTAGTGAGGTGGATCTCATCTGTGTCAAGCAGACTGTGATTTGCAAGCAGGGTCCCATGGTCATACGACTCAAATCCTTGTCACCAACACAGGTTCTGCCAACAAATGTTGGCTTGCCCTATCAGTGCCCCCTCACTGCCAGCATTGAGAAAACATCATTCAGACCCCCATGCCCATGATTCCTGCTATTAATCTGCTACTGCTCTCCTGCTTCTTCATATAGTAACTTCTTGCCACCCAAAGTAACACTCAGTATGAATCATCTTTACCCAATGCTTTGGCTTTGAGTAAGCTGAACAGTGTAAATGTCACCTGTGAGTTGTGTGTCAGTATAAAAGAGCTGCTTGCACTTCACTGGTGTGTGTTTATCAAATCCTGTAAACACAGGAAAGAAAGAGTTCAAGGTTGCATGTTAAATGTTGGTGTTATGCGAGAGAATAAACAATTGTCAGCAATAACTTATTGTGTATTACAAGAAATCATAAGTGCACTTATTTTTCTTGAAAACACAGTTACTACTGTTAGTTTTAAGCCTCTTTCCATATGAGTGTAAAACCAGCTTTATAATAGAAGAAGACATACTGAGTTGCTAGTTGTATCTACTAGTTATATACTTATTAACAGTTGTACAACTTAATCACTCTTGTTGGACTGGATAAACAACACTGATTTGTCTAGTTTAATTTCATTATTTAAACAACAGAAACCTGACTGCCACTTGGAAAGTCCTTGTTGCTGCCTAAACTTTAATATTTTGCACTTGTAACTTGAATTTGCTAACAGAATGTTGCTAGCAGTTCTGTTTGTAGCTTGCATTTGCACTTGATAACTTTTGATTCTTGAGAATAGATGAGGACCTGCAGTAAAACGTTATTAAGGCAGCAAGGTGGCATTATTTTTCCAAACTCTGAGACCCTATGCAAGTGATGCTCATTTAAATGAGTTTTTCAGTAGTCATTCATGTAAATGTTTTCTCTTGCAATGACCAGTCCAAAATTCCTCCTTGTATATAAACAATACAGTTAAGAAAAAAAAAATAGTAAGGGAATTCCCATGCAATAATTTCTAATATGCTAATGAAACTCTGAATTCCAAAAATTGTGTATTTCATCAAATTCCTGTGAAAGAACAGTTGTCAGGCTTTGGGCCAGCTTAGGAATGTTCTTATGCAGAACTTGGGGAGGGTAGGGGAGGTGAGGTAAGGAGAAGCAGGTTTTTTGTGAGATCTTCGTGAGATCTCCAAGTCCAAAGCTCCAAGTGAAGTCTGGATATCATACAGGATGTGGAAACTGTTTTGGAGCAGACTATCTTTATAAACTCAGTAATTCTCTCTAGCAACTCATTCCACATATTCACTATATGCCCTTAATCATAGAGTAGGTTTTAGATTAAATAATATTAGGAAGCAATTCCTTACTGTGAGGGTGGTAAGGCTCTGGAACAGGTTGACCAGAAAAATGGTGGATGTCCTATCCCTGTAAGTGTTCAAAACCAGGTTGGATGGGCTTTGAGCAGCCTGGTGTAATGGAAGATGTCTCTGCCCACAATAGCAGGGTTGGAGCTAGATGATCTTTAAGGTCCCTTCCAACTCAAACAATTCTATGATTAAAATTCAAAGAGATTTCAACATTCTTGCTTCTCTCCTTGTTCCCTTAAGTGAAACACTGATTGCCTTTATAACCATTGATTTCCCTCTTGTATCAACATGGCATACTGCCACTTGATCTAGAAAATTTAGATACCTGGTGGTTTGGGTTCTTTTACTCCTATCTATGTACCCTAATAACAGGGGACATGAACTCGACTCATGCATTAGACTCTCCAATGCATTCAACAGGATACTTTTTCAGTAAGATTTTTAGCCTATTCTTCATATATCTCAATGTTCTTCCCACCTTAGAAAAGAAGTGCTCTTCTAAGCACTTAATGATAAAGTTATCAATTTTTTTCCATGATAACCTTCAAATTCAATCTAATATGCAGTAATAGAAATAGTTCAAATTGTTAGTTTTACTATTGCTTACCTTTTCAGTAGTAAATGTCCAGTTACTAATGCCATAATACCACTACAGCTTCTGCAGCAGCCATCAGTCTTCTGCCATTCTGAGGACTGCAAATAATGTCTCCTCTGTTGCTCATCTCAGAAGAATTTTACACTTTGGAACACCACACATTAATTTTTATTTTAATGCAAATTTTGGGAGAAGCAGCATTATGCTGTTCTGATGTTCCTTTCTTTTACTTCTGAAGTTTCTAATCTGTGATTATCTAGTCTTCAATTTTGTGTTCTCAGCATTTGTCAGGGTAATTTTGAAAAAAACAGTTGTATTCTGTTCCTTTCTGGTCATACTGCAAGAGATATGGCCCTTTTGTTAATGGTATAGTTGTGTAACAGTTATTTATCTCCTTTCATCCAGTGGGATAACATTTTTTTCTATACTTTAGGAAGAGGAAGGAATGGTCTTTTTGCAGCTTGCTCACTTTTTATCCTTTGTTGAAACATTAAAATATCTCTTTTTTATTGTTGCTTTTGTCCAGAATACCCACCTATCTCCCTGGCCCATGCCTGGGAGCAGGCCTTCCACCCTACCATGAAGCTCCTCCTGTACTTTTTGTGGTGAGCTGCCAGTCCCACTGGTTTCCTCTGACAAGCTTTACAGAAGCTGGCTTCAAAACAGTTATTAAAGAAAAAGGAAAAACCCCAAAAATGAGTGAGAAAAACCCCCCAACCTTATATGTTAGAGTGCACCACAGAGGCTGATGTAAGAAAAAGCCCAGAAGACAGTGAGGACAATAAAACAGCACTAACACATAGTAATGTTTCATTTTATTTGATAGAAAGTCACTTCAAAAATATGATTAACTATATACATTATTATATATGCTGTACATACAATTACATATACAAAATTTACATAATAGGAAACATCCTTCTGTTACATTTTATAGATGGTAGTTAATAGCATGAGATAGAACCAACATATTTCATACCTGCTTTCATCCTGAGCCTATCTACAAGGAATTCTTAGGTGAAAGATGAAAAAGGATAGCAAATCACATAAATTTGTACCCCAGCCCACACAAAAGTCTTCTCCACAGTGCATTCAATTAGTGCCTTGCTCTAGAACAGTTAGATTTGCAGCACTTCCCTTCAGGGGTATTTGGCTGATAACCTTATATTCAGATGATTTTTTTTTCAGTGTTCACCCTAGTATTATTTCTAATTTATTTCTGTAACTCAGATGTCCTGAAATCCTCCTTAAATCAAGCTAGATTTCTTCAACTTAATGTAGTTTCATTTTTCCAATCTGATTCGTTAGCTGCTTGTTTGCCATGTTTGCAATAGATTCAGCTAATAATACTCTCTGCTCTGGGAGAAGTACACTCAAACAGGAAAGCTACAGTCCCCAGTGTTCTCTCCTTCCCATGTCAGTACACTGTAAACCTGAAATTAGTCAGCAAGGGAAAAAATCACAGAACCATAGAATATGCTGAGTTGGAAGGGACCGGTCAGAATCACTGAGTCCAACTCCTGGTCCTGTGCAGGACACCCCAACAGTCACCATGTGCCTGAAAGCATTGGCCAAACACTTTTTGAACAGTCTTGGTGCTGTGACCACTGCCCTGGGGAACCTGTACCTTCCACTCCTCCTCCTTAGGCTGTTACAGGGTTTCTGTAACTACCAGCTGCTTCCTGGAAGAAATGGTGTCAGATCTCAAGGAGAACTGCCCAGATACTGGGATTTTTCTGGTCCTAGTCCCAGGAGGAATATTCTGCCTGTCCACCCTTTCTCTAAGTAAAGGGTAGCATACCAAAGTGAAAACACAGGGAGTAGAAGCTGGCAAGTCTGCCCTTTACTAGTTGTTCTGCTGAAGTGTTCTCTATTTCCCAGCTGGAGGAACCAGGCACCCTTATCCTACGGACCTGATAGTCAGGGAAGAAGAGAGAGTAAGAGCTGCCAAACCAGCAGAGTACCAGAGCAGAATCCCTGTAAGAGAATGGCTTCCAGAACTAAACAGGCTCTCCTGGTGAACTCTTCCCTGAGCTACAAAGGAACATGGCTTCTTCCATTGCCTTTCCTACTTGGAGAGGTTAAAAATTAGCTGTTTCCTTCCTGTGGATATCTTGAAAGTTGTAGTTTCATTGCCCTAGGAAAGTTTTTTTGTTTTCCAAGTTAGTAGCATCCTTAAACTTTATTTCTTCTTCTCTGCTCATGTGGCCCTATGCTTTCTACTCCTGTGCTGGCCACAGTCTTCATTTCACTAGGAAATCTTTCTATTTTCTCTCTGTATAGCTATATCTTTTTTTGCATTAATATACTATAGCTTTCTTTGATTGGTTAAGCAGTTTTCCCTCGGCTGTCAAGGTGAAAGCAAGGGGAATTATGGTTCCTCATATATATTCTTTTGGTAATAGTTTAAATAATGTTTTTTTCTAACTAAGGGGAACTCTACTTGTATTCTTCAGTACAAGTTTTTTTTTTAGTTACTGCATAACATGCATATATCTTATAACATCTTAAATCCAAAGATATTAATATGCCTTCATTTTTTTCTAGACTATGGGATTTTCATTTATTTGAGAAAAAAGTTCTCAGGCTTCTATCTCTGTCCACTGTTGGACACTACCATATATCTAGTACAATTGAGATACTATTTCTTTTCTTATTTTATACTACTTCCTAATCTCTGTTGAGCATGTGAGCTGGAATGAAACACCTTCTGTTATTCCTTGTCTGAATTCCTGAGATCCTGTCCACAACCCTGGTTGGGAGAGGGTGCTGGTGAGCTGCTGGCAAGTTGAGACTCCACCTTAGAAGAAGTGGCTTTGGGACACTCCTGCTGATCTTCTGGGGTGGGAGGTGGAGGAGTCAGGCAGCTGTCACTTGGCTGAAGTTGTGCATTAGCAGCTGGTGAATCATCATCCTGCTGGTCTTGAGTACAAGGAGGAACAGCCGAAGAGATGATGCCCTGAGGAGCAGCTGTTGAACCACTGTTGAGACAATTTATAGCTAAGTTTGAGATATTAACATTAAATGTGCAATTAGTACTGTTCTTAAGTTTCCAAGCTGCAGAATTTGTTTATTAGCTAGTTAAATAGTTTTCTTCATTGTTGTATTCCCCTTTTCCTTGTTTCACCTCAGCTTCACGGATCTGAGATAGCAACTTGTCTGTCTCCAGACAAAATTTGGATTTGACTCCAAATTTCTTCTCTTGAATCATAATTGTACTCTGTGGAAAGGTGGAGGAGGTGGGTAAGGAAGAAATAGCAGCAAGGGAGGAAATAAAAGCTGCAACATCACCAGTTTTTGAAGTTGGTAACTTGTGTGTGTAAGTGCTTACTAAAGGTAAGACACAACTGAATGTTCTCTACCCTTCTCTGTACTTCATTGCTGGAAGGTGGACTGAAGGAGTAACAGTGAGATTATGAGCACTTTTAGACTGTCTTACTTTTCTTACAGAGAATGTGTAAGAAAGGGCATTTATTTATTGTTTCTAGATGGAAAACCTGTGTATGTAAATTTTTCTAACAGATATTGTGTAAATATTTCTCATGTAATAATTCACAGACCACTGGTGGTCCATGGAGTGCTACCAGGTGGCTTAGAAAGGAATTTTAGAAGCAAAGCACTACTACTTTTCAAACATTTGTATTGTAACATAGTCAAATATCTTGGGATTATTTTATTTGTTGTTGTTGTTGTTGTTGGAGTTTTTTTTTTGTTGTGTTGGTTTTTGGTTTTTTTTCTTATGAAGTGTCTTACAGTTGCAAATATGGATTTTAAAAACATGCAGGAGGTAAGTGAACCAGGAAGAAGAAAAATGGTACTTCAGTCTAGAAAGTCTAAGTAAGGACTGATCTCTTTTCCCTGTCACCTTATTTTAATCTCTTGTCCTGTTCCTTGCTGGGCCTGGTCAGCCTCAAGAAGGCTCAAGCTGATCTTACCTATGTGCACAAATGTCTGATGGGAGAGTGTAAAGAAGATGAGTCTCTTCTCAGTGGTGCCCAGTGGCAGAACCAGAGGCAGTGGGCAGAAATGGGAACACAGGAGGTCCTGGCTGAACATCAGGAAACACCGTGAGGGTGGCGGAGTGGTTCAGGGAGGTGGTGGAGTCTCTGCCTTTGCAGATACTCAACCAAACTGTACATGGCTCTGAGCAACCTGGTCTGGGTGACCCTGCTTGGAGCAGCAGGGCCTGGGCCAGCCAACCTACTGAGGTCCCTTCCAGCTGCACATGCTGTGACAGGTACATCTGGTATATGTGGAAACAGTACTGTACAAATAGCTGACTTCCCTGACCTTAGGCTTGAGTTTGGTAATTTTATATTAGTTTCATTTTCACAAGGCAAAAATGCCCACAACAGGTAAGATGTTATTTAATAATTCCTCTGACCCAATAATTTAGACTCTTTTGGCAGTAAGGGATTGCTAGCTTAGCTTTCCTACAGTACTCTTATAAATATGTAGCAAAGAGGTGTGATTTTCCTTATATTCACTTGTGGGTTAAATGGGGCATAACAGGTGGCATGAAAATGGAATTGACTGGTCTCTGGTGAGCCAGAGAATAGTAAGAAAGGTTAATAATGCCAAATCTAAAACAGACATATTGAGCAAAGCAACTCCATGTGTTTACTTCTGTACTCTCTTCCTGTAATTTAATGGTCTTGTGCTGTTTTGTCCAGTTATTGTCTGGAACCAATAACTATTTTTGTGCAGTAATGTTAAGCTGAACTGCTTCTGTATTATGTACTTTTTGTACAAGGTTATGGAAATATTTACTGACTTGGTAGTGCATATACCAAGTAGGTGAATATGTATTGTCATCTGAATTTTAAGACTGCTTTTAGATTTTGTTACTATGAAGTAATATACAGAATTACACAGTGCAGGCATTTTGTTATTTAACTTACCAAAAACTATGTTTCTGAAAAGCACCTGAGTTAAGATCTTTGCTTAAAATTGGCTTCTTGGTGCAATTGTTCAGTTTTTGTCCCATCATTCGCCTAATTAAAGCATCATCTGTGTTTGGAAACAACTGTTTTGTGATTCCTGCAAAATAAAGAGATAATACACACATATATATATATAGCCTCCAAATCAGGGAAACAAGAGGTGTGTGATCTAAAATATATTTCCTGCATCTTTTAAAGTTCCAGCTACTTCAGCTTCCACTCCAGTTACTTCACTGTCTTTACAAACTCCTTCATAGATTTTCCACATGCCAGCTCCTGTTTTTCTTTGTGCCTTCCATATTACTGTGACTGCCCTTGGCAGACTCAAAAGGAACTCCAGGGCCACAGGTGAGTGATTTGTGCTTGCTAATCCTCTGTCCTTATGTTCTGTTCTTGATCAGAGTCTTTTCCTATCCTCATCAGTCCTTATGCCTCTGAATCTTACATTTTTTTCCCTCATTAATTTTCATTTGCACGTGATGTCACTTTTTCTATAAATTTCCCTTCTGTTTTGCCTGGCTACATTTTTGGAATGAAATAGTAACAGGACTCAACATGAGGAATGTGATTCCTGCTCCTTTCCTTTCCATCATATCCCTCCCCTTGATTTCCCTGCTCCTTCACTTAATTTTATTTTGAAGTCCTACAATTTCCATATTCTTTAATTAATCTGATCTACTAACTCATTTTCTGCAGTCCCAAGCTTCCTTCTAATTTTTCTGTTTCTCTTGTATAATGTTGACACATTTCTATCTAAATTCCAGAGTATTCTCTTCTACCTTAACAAAGTCCTTTGATTTCTTTTTGGCTTTGTCACTGAATTCTCCACAACATGCTGTATTCCATGTCCTGATTACCTTCTCTGCTCCCCTCTTCAGTTTTGCCTAGATCCTAGTAGGATTTAGAATAATAAAATCATTTAGGTTGAAAAAGACCTTTAAGATTGAGCCCAATCATTTTTCTCATCCCATTAAATCTTTTTAATTTTTCTCATTCTGAAACTGTCTCATCTTACTGCCTCTAAATATATTTTTACCATCCTACACACTCTTTCCTTTTATCTCTCTTGACTTTGGGCCTTTTTCTCTAACAAGATTCTTAAGGAAAAAAGGTTTTTGCAACTGATAACCTCTGAAACTGCAGGCTAAGTTCAACAAAACTCTACTAAGGTACAGGAACAGGAGCTAAGCTGAGAAGGGAACCAAGAGAACTGCAGAAGTCCAAGGGAATGGCAATGGGAGAGGAATTATAATTCAGTAATTAAGGCTATATTGTTCTAGTATTTAATTATAGGTGTGAATCCAATAAAAATTTGGCTTCATATGCTCAAAAAATACTGTTTTCTTTAAGCCTGATACTTCCATCTGAAATTATTTTCTGTCATATGCACCAAATATTTTCTGCTGTAAACCTCAGCATAAATCAAATTTTGTTTGCTTCTCTGATCACTATTTCTGTCTTCTATACAGTCTCATTTTGCCTCTAGCGCTATTTAAAATGTCAGAATTCATTACATTCACTGAACTTCAGAACACAGCAGACATAATTTAAAATTTGATCCAACTGTGTCCTCTTTTTGCCTTCTCCTATCTGTTATCATCATGCTCCAAGTTTGACTGTTGCAGGTTAACCCTGCAAGTGCTAAGAAAATTTACAATATCACTGTGCCTGAGCAGTCACCTGAATAAACCCCACAGAATTCACACAATAGAAACAGTACTGCTGAGCATTTCACTGGCAGTATTTTTAACAGATGGTTTGAAAAAGCACGTAGCTGAAGAAGGAAATAGGAAGCAGCTCATCACCTGAGTGGACCAGCTGTTAAGCATGACAGCCCCTCCCTCAGAGAAAGCCCCCTGTCAAGTCAGAGCCACACTGAGCAATGTTAACAAGCCATCACCTATGATTTCCTGAACTTCATTCTGATTCATAGCTGGTTTTGCCGCTTTATCCTTTGAAGAGGAGGACTTTGCACCTGTCAGGCTGTGTGTAGCCATGTATTCATGTGTATAAAGTGCTTGCATCAAGTCATTTATAAATTTTTGAGGTTTGCTCTTGTTACAAAGTGCAATCTGCCACTTTTCGATCTTGAACTGGAAAACAAAATTGGTCATAGGCATAACTATTGCAGTTTTCTAGAAATATTATATAGTATTACCACTGAAATATCTTTTTCATTTTCTATTTTTAAACCACAATTTCAAAAGTAATCTCTGCAAACGGTGTGCTTGAGATAACACCACACTTGCATACTGCTCAGCATTTGGGACTATGCACGCAGCTTGATTGTTTTCCAGAAGGAAGTGTGGACTAAGGACCCCCTGCATCCCAGCAAACCCTTCACCAGGCAATCCTTATTACTCTCTAGTGGAGACAGGACATGTTAAGACACAGCAAAATCCTTCAGCTTGCACTCCATGCAGGCTGGCTGTGGTCCAGTTCTGGCATGGTTTCTGTACTGCCTTGGTAGCATGGCACTATGCCCAAGCAAATATTCCTGCCTCTGAGCAGACATGCCCTAAGAACTGTGACAGCTGGTCCTGGGCTTGGAGAGTGGCTTCTGCACGCAGCAGTGGCACAGCCTGAGAATTTGAACTCCCCTAATAGGCAAGTTTGAGCTACCTCTATGAAGTAAGGCAGGCTGCTTAGAAAATTAGGTCTTTTTATTTCTTTGAAGATGTTAGGTCAAATTTTGTGTTTTGCAATATGCAGACAAAACATACCTCGACAATTCTTAACAGACTTCTTTGGATTTTAGCACTCCATGACAACACACAAGAATTATTTGCATGGATTAGCATGACCCAGTGCATAATAATGTTTATGTAAATTGTGAATGCAGATGCTAGAATCATTCTTTTGGTTGTGCCTTCATTTTTTTCATGTACAGCCTCTGTATCTTAGATTTCTCAATCATGTCCTGTTATAATAGCAGAGAATTTTCACTCAGTATCTCTGTATACATGTATTTCTACTTAACTGCTGGCCAGTGTCTGGAACAGGAGCAGAAACATACCAGCCTCAGTTTGAACAGACTGCTGGCATTCTTCTTAGATTATCTTTGAAATACTATCATTCCCCTTTGGCATCTAAACAATTAGACTGGGAGTTATCCCTGGATCTTGGTATTTTCTTCATGCATCCACATTCTGCCCTTAGCCACAGATATGCAAGGTCACCGAAATGAATTTGAGAGTTTACAGGACAGTGAATGAAAGCCAGTGCTTCTCACAGAAAGAGCATTCTGCACAAAAGGAGCTCATTAGTCAAATTATCAATGCAAAGATGACAAATTATTTTACTGAGGCTTATTTTTTATTTTATGCTATAGCAATAAACTTTATACTGTACAAAGTTTTATGCCTGAAATTGCCTTTTAACTGACCTGTTTTTCAGTCTGTTGCTCCTCATCTTCCACATTCAAAGTTATTGGTGAGCTGGAGTTGCTATGCATAGCTGCATAGGAATCTGCTAATGGATTGTGAGATGCCTTCCAAACAGTGTGTGGATGCAGACTGGACGTAGATGACGTCACTCCCCCTTTCAGCAGCGCTTCAGCCATCCCTACCAGTTCCTCAAAATGAGTGACTGCCTGTGGCAACACTGAAATCACATGAAAAGTGAGGGGTAAAAGAGTAATTGAAGCTTTCAGACTCCACTTACATAAGCAGGTATATTTCTGCAATTAGATTCCTGTCATAATGTGAAAGACTCTAAGTAGTCAGCAAAGACATTTCAATGTACTTTTCCCCTCTTCTCTCAAATGTTTTCCTGCCATTCTGCTGTCCCCACTCATGAAGATCTGGCCTCAGTTTCTAGAACAGATCAGTTCAATGCAAGGCTAAGAGGAACTATTAGTTTGTGCCCATCATGGCACAAAGCAGACTATTTCTCTTCTTGCTTTTTACAATCTCAAAATCTCTAAAGTCCATACAGCAATTGAATATGGGCTAAGTGATGTCTGGGGTTTTTTTTCCTTCAAAGAAGTTACACAGACTACAAAGGATTTTCTTTTTTTTTTTAACCTATAGAGAATAAGTTTTAAATAACTTTTCCTCAAAGTCATGTTTTCAAAATTAAACTTTTATTGCATCCATTAAGAAGAATCAATATAGAGCAAAAAGGATGCAAGGGATAACATATCAGCAAGATACAGAATCACTAAATTACAGGAAATACTGTAAAAGACTAATATAATTGCTTAAGATGCAAGGTAAATGGACTTATATATGTGAGAAAAGTTGTCAGACACTAAGAAAATGTTTACAAATAATATTTAAGAAGCTGGAGATGAATGACAAATGAAGATGAATAACGTAAGAAATGCAGTCAAGTGGGAAATGAAACTGATAAACAGTTGCAAAATCATCTGACATGAAAACAAAACAGATACCAGACTGACTAAGGATGGTATGGTGTAGCTAGCAAGGGAAAGTTTAAATCCTCTTTAAACCTTACTCATTCACTAAGGGTTTGACATTTTGGATTCAATTTTGGCTGCCTCAGAGTAAGGGACAGGGCCAAGTGAGAGGCACTTCAGAGATGATCACTAAGAGATGAAGGATTCATTTACAAAGGAGCAAAATATTTCATCTCTGGAAAAGAATTAAATTTGGTGCATCTGAAACTAACTCAGATTATCAGTAATGAGGAATCACCAAAGTAATTAGAAATGAAGTAATTTCAGAATAAATAAAGTACCAATTGATCAAGAAAGTAAATAAGGTTGATTGTGCTGGTCAGTGAAGTATTTGAGCTTAGCCAATGGTTACACAGCACACAGAAAGGTTCTCTTGGGAACACTGGCAGGATTTAGACACATTTTTTCACTTCTAACTCTGTGATTGCATGGCCTCTGTGTAAGACAGTAAGTGCTGCTGGAATTAGATGCTGCCATATATCACAGACTTTGATGCTAATGGTAGGCCTTGATCATGGCAGGTGCTTGAGCATCCATAATTCCCATCCAAATGGCCTCTTATAAATCAAGCTTTTCCCGACCTTCAGGCTCTCCTCTTCATCAAAATACTCCCAGTTTTACCTTGAAGCATCACCAGGGACTGCCTTAGGCGGCAGTTTTCTCTCATGGTATCTGTCAGCTTCCTCTTGAGACTTTTAATTTTGGCACATAGTTCTACCTTGGAGAGTTGAAATAAAGGCTCTTCATCATCGCTGCTACTTTCACTATACAGAAAGTTGCTTCCTGAATATGGTTCTCTCTGAAAAAAGACCCCCAAATCTGTGATATCTAGAGCAACAACAATATAAAATCAAACCATCAAAACCAACGTTAAAATATCTGGCTACATCAAAAAATTCTCTTGTATAAACAGACTAAGTGCATTTTTAATAAAAGCTGTTACCAAACATACCTGTTAGTATTCCTTTTGAAATTAAAAATGAAAGGTCAATGTAACATGTTAGGTATCTTTGTCTCTGTTCTCTATTCACCAGTTTTCCAAAGTAGCATCTTTTAGAACTGATAACCTCACTATGGCAAAAATCCTATGCACCCCTCACAAATACCTTTCAGAGTGCTTTTGCTTAACACATTAGAATTGCTGAAAATGGATGTTTACCTGTTTGTTAATTAAAGATGTTTCAAGTTGACTCAGGATGTTGGCAGGAGCAGATGCCTGAAATTTCTTTCTTTTTATATGTTTCATCATCTTCCCCTGTAAACAAGGGAATAACAGTGCCTTTGCATTCCTGTAGAGCCTTTCATTACTGTATTTCATAATATACCATAAATTTTTATTCACTGTGCACTTGATATTCTTGGTTTGTAATTTTAAAAATGTATTGGTAACTTTGTTAACTTTTATGTTTTCCTCCCCTATATTTTGTCACTGCAGATGTCAGCATAAGGCACACCTCAGAAGACATGGTCCCTTCCCTTTTTTATGCACTACTCAGATTTCTGTCTTATGGGGGAAAATGTAATGGAGCTACAGAGATCAAAGCCTTCAATAACACTCATCTCTTGACACAGAAAAGGACAAAATCCATTGCCCTAAGTAATTACTCTGACAGGTTATTGTGCTGAGGTACCATGTGAAGGGTGCCTGTGTTCCTACCTTTACTATATATCTTTTGTGTGTTGTATCATGAAGAATCAATAGTTACAGTCTATTTCATTCCTTTATGGGCCTACCAATATCAGGCACATAAAGACAGAAACTCACCTTTTCTTTATCCAGGTCACTGTCCTCACTTTCTGAGAATATCATTTCTATCCTCTTCCTCTTGCCTTTTCCAAGGACTTGTATTTTTGTAATTTCATCTGCTCGTAATATCTTTTGCATCATTTCCACCAGCTCTTGGGGGTCATCTGAAGTGATGGAAAGGAAAAAGGCCAAAGCACAGACAATCAGGCAGCTATACTTTAAAAGTAGGTTTCATACCAGACAAATGTTCTGGAACTGCACTCACCACTCATGTAAACAACTTTCACCAGGTGTTTTTCTGTCTTTCTTTCTCCCACAGGCCAGTTTACTAGTACATGCTCATTAGGTTTCAGAAGTCTTTCCAGTTCATTGTCATCACAGGGAAGGTCCTGTATCCATGAAGTCTCTCCAATTTGCAGTGAATTATCATTTACAAAATCAAACAGTGTGAATTTTTTCATTGTTAAGTGGCTTTCTTGGCACACAGACACTTCCTGAAGGACATCATAGGAAAACCAGCAGTTACTGTATCATGCCACAGGGATGTTACAAGAACACTTCAAAAAGCCCCAAACAACCTTCCTTTTGCTGGATATCAGTAGTTACCTTGTATGAAAATATCCTAAGAAAGTGGAAACTAGCCAAGCAGTGAGCTGCATCCCCCTTGAAAGATGGGAGATGGTCAGTTTAATACCCATACATCAGATATTTGCCTCCAAAGCTATGCACAGAAAACAGCTTTCACTCACAGAGTCCTGGCTTCCATATTACTTCTATGTTCAATCTATCTCTGGCTGGGATCTCTACTACTACTACAACATTTGTCTCAATAAAATTTTTAGTTCAGCCTCTGACTAAAAGATACAGGTGTGATAAAACCTTTCCCTAGAATGAAGGAAAGTACTAGCTATACATGCTGTCCAGAGGGATGTAGGGTTATCATCTCATGGGCAGGAAGACAATTCCAGCCATGGAAAACCAACCCAGAACTACCCAGGACAACTGAGTGGGTGAGGTATGACACAACCTGGCAGTGGAAAACTTGATGTACAAAAGAAATGACAGGATAAGGACTGGAAGAGAGCTGGGCTGCTTCATGAGGACTAACAGCAACAAGGAGAACCCAACCCCAAATACACAGCTAAATAATTTGCTTCACAAAACAATACTTTTAAAGTAATGTGCCATTCTGGGCTTTTTAAAGCACTGAATTTCTCTACCAGGAGGAGGAGACAGGTCATACTTTGAGCTTTATTTTCCCAATTAGGTTGATAGCCTTTCCTGAAAGTGTAAATTCTACTGGAAATGCAACCAGCTAATTTAAGTGTTGCCATTATACTCAGAGAAGATATTTTCTACTTTAAAATTATTAAATCAATACATAGAAAATCTGATTTTGTCAAACCTGAATCTTCTTTCCAGCAAACATATGGTCAATTCATAAAGGTGAAGTACTTTCACAGAGCTGAAAACTCATGAATTCCTAGATGTGACAGTGTGATTTGCGATTTACTTGACCTCAATCAGTCAGAAGCAAATTTAGTGCTTCATGCAGAGGCTGTCAAAAAGGTAACTCAGAGATAGAAAAGGAGAATTACATGGGGCTATTATGTCAAAGTGAGAATATCTGGCTGCACTGCTCTATAAAGTAATGTCAGATTTTTTGCAGAAGTCCAGTTTGCCACTATTCCACATGCCTGTGCTATGCCTCAACAGAGCTGGCTTTCCACACAGGGGTGAACTTGTTAATTTGCAAAAGACAGCTGCAGTCTTGTCAACATGTTTACTGATACAATGGGGCAAGCAGCATAGATGAGAAATCACCATTAAAAGAACTATTAAATCATGGTTTTATGCAGAATGGGCTGAGTGTGATAGCAGTAAGATTGTTAAGTATTACCTCACTGGAGGAAGGAGACTGTTTTCAAGAATTGACATTGCTTTTCTTTAAAGATCAGAAAACATCCATCCCATGCAAATTCTGGAAGAGGAAGTAGCCTCAATATATCTGCCTAGCATGACTCACCAGAGACCTCATTCTGCCATTGATCCATGCTGGATGGATCCTCATACCACAGAAATGAATAAACATATAAACAAAACAGAAACCAAAGGAACAAAAGTTTCAGCACTGACCTCACCTCACAGGTGAGGTCCAAAATGGAACTGCATGTTTATGTGAACAACAAAATACCAGATTTGAAACAGGTGGTGCATGCAATCATGTTGGGCATTAGTATTCTTCCTTCTTTTTCAAAATGCTTTTGAGTATATACTTCACTTAGCTTAACATTTCTCATCTGGCTCAAAGATGCTACTTTTGCCTCTGATCACCAGAACAACACAGCAATCTTCCCCATCCAGTTTTTTGATTCTCAAATGAAGTATTTTGATATTTCCCTCTTTGGCCATGGCAGTTGTGAGCTACTACTTTACTCTCCTAAAAGCCCACATAAGAGCAACAGAATTGCAGCAAAGTTAGAGCTGCCAGTGTGCTAAATCTAACAACTGATTGATTGACTTCTACACTTTTTAAATGTTTCTCTGCAGTCCTCTAACAGCTTGTCTTTTTTCTCTCATTCTGTGTTGAGACAAACATTCTCTGAGCCATGGGACATTGTTGTGGTCTGAACTTGCCAGCCCAGGATTTCCAGAAGTGCCCTGAAAGCAGAGGCTGTTCACAGCATGCAGGGCAAGTGATGATTCCCCATGGCACCAGGGCAAGTCACATACATGCTGTGCCAACACCATGCACATCAGTACCAAGTCCAACAGCTTTTGGAAGGTATCAGCCTTGTCTACATTTTTAAACAGCTTACTGGAGTCAATGGACACGTGGACTTTTGGGTGTTCAGAGCCCATGAGAGCAGCCTGGTGCCACTGGTGGACACTGTGAAGCACATGGACAACAAAATATCTCACACAGTCTTTACACCAGGCAAGCACCTGGATCCATGAAATCCATCCTGCCACTCTAAGCTAAGGACAATTTTTGCCATAGTCATGGCAGGATATGGAGCTCAGCAATGTATCTACATTATCTATAAAGTTCTTCTGAGATGACAAGAGTCTTGCCTGTGGTCAGAGGGTGTACTAATAAACAGCTAAACCAGTTTCACTAAGGGCCTTAACAGCTGCCATATTCTCTCAGTGTGCTGAGAGAAGCAATGTTCCTGCTGTTTATAAAGGGACCAAGGCAGGAAAGCAGTTGAGGGGCAGCAACAGCAAGTGGGCAGGCCCCCTCTTCTCTGCTGCAGCCCTACTGGACATCAGCCCAACTGCTTATGTTATGGATAAAATAATGAAATAATTACATTGCCAAATAAAAGGAACAGAGTGCAGCAGTTGATTATTAGTATTTTTATGTTTTGGAGCAACATCTTCATCTCCTGCAGTAGACATTAATCAAACTATGTCTTTTCACAGAATTCATTGTGACAATCCATGGACCCTGGGGATAACAGCTAACTGTCTGCTGGCATCATCTCTAGCCAGTGATTAAAGGGAATGGAAAGGTAGAACAAAATGTCACTCATAAGGGAGAGGAACAGTGAAACACTTCACTTTCTGGAAGAGAAGTCCTGCAGTGTTTTCTCACCTTGACCTCCCCCAGGAGTCAGTGTGAACCTTGTCCAAGTCAGGACTGCTGAAGATGCTTCCCTCTAAAATGTTATTTGCCAAAACAGATCAAAGGCAAAATATAATGTATCATCAAAACCCAAACAAAATAACTTGGGGACTGGAATTAAGCTTACCAAACTTTTAGTGCCTTAAAAGTGAGAGGTTGTCTAGCCAATTTGGCTCAGTCTCTGCAGAAAGGGAGGTGATTCATCTCACCCTATGACACGTGTCTAAAAGACAGCAGATGACTTACTGTCTGGGAGAGCCTATTTCTCTCCACTGACTACTCAGTGACTACACAGTTGGTGTGTCTCCTTACAGAAGCTGGTCTGGTCCAACCCATCTTATATTAGCTTTTTCTGTTTTTGAACAGATTTTGAATTATAGGATAGATTCCAGCAGACCAGCAAAAGCTGTAGGGAGCTGAAAGAATGGCATATGAAGTCTGTTAAAGTGTATCTGGTTCTCTGTTTTAAATCTCTCTAACATAGTTCTGCAAGTCATCAAGTAAGATTTCTGACACTGAATGCTTTGTTCAGTGTTCATTTGGAGGAAACATTATCACTCACAGGCATTACCTTGTGTGCAGCTCCTAACCACAGAGACAATTATATGACCTTTGAAAGCCACTTATGCTTTGCAAGTTACTTAATTCTGCAATATGTTCCATTTGAAAATGCTACTGATTTGAGAAATACTGAAATGCAAATTAATGATTTTTCACTGTTCTAGGTCATTTGTAGAAGGGAAAAAAGAAAAAGGAAGGAACTACATAATTTTAAAGTTCTGCAGAGGAAACATTAATTGGACTCTTAATTTTTACAAACATGTTAAGGCCTCACATATTGCACAAATGCTATAAATTTGTAATCATGATATTGTTACTAAGCAACACAAAAAGCCAGAACAAAACCAAAACAAACCAAAACCACGCAAGAAACCCCAAGCCATCAAAAATCCACAAAGGTCACTTAAAGACATATCTCACCCTTTGTCTGACATAGTCTGTTCCATTCAGCCAGAGAACTGGCAGATGGCATGCTGAGATCATTATTCCTCTTTTCTTTCCCAAACACAGTGCCAAGTGTTACAAGTTTACAACATGAGATTGTATACCCACTTGAGGAGACTGACTCTGTTGGCTTAAAACAGGGCTTTGGCACTGGTTTCAGCAAAGCAAAGAACTGTACCACAACAGTGCCACAGATCCATCACTATGGTCAATGGCCAGGCTTGCTACAGAGTTGCCTTAAATCGGTGAAGAATTGATGAGACTGGTCGAGAAAAACAGGAGATGTGCCCCTGCTCATCTTACACCCTTGAGCAAGGCATAAGGACTGAGCAATGCCTGGGGGAAGTGGAGGCCCTGTGCCCAGAGCTGGCTCAGAGAAGCCCCAGAGAGAACCTGCACCCCTGCACCAGCAACTGGGCATAACCAGCCTTCTTATTAATGTGGTCCTCTAAGGAGACAAGGATGTACTCAAGGACTTTCTAGTGAAGGTCAGACAGCCTTTACTGCCACCTCAGCAGGTGAAGGAGGACCAAAGTGTTTATTCTAGCTTTTGTGTCAACAATAAATTCTGACTGATAATAACCCAGACCCTCATTAAGCCCTATTTGCATATTAACTTTTACATCCTAGGAATGCAAATGAAGAGAAATGAGAACATGCCTTACATGTACAATCACAACCATCAAAATCCCACTTATAACATAAAGGAAGGGGGAGGGGGGTTGGGGCAAAGAAAGAAGAAAAGAGAGAGGGAAACACCTCTGCTTACTTGGGATTGGTTGATGGGATCCCTGAAGGGATGCCTCTAGGTGAGCTTTGTGCCCCCAGTGCATTGTAAAGACCTGGGAATATTTTTATCATTTCTATCTGTAAATCACCAATAGGTCTCTGTTACTATCACCTGCTGTAGTGATACACTGTAGTAATTGCAATCCTATCACCATCAATGCTGAACCTGCTTTCCTGTTTCTTCAGGAAACTGGACTTCTTTGTGACTCTGGACTGTGAACATTTTTATTGAACTCAGATCTATAGTATTGAACTGATAAACTGCACAATTTGCAAGTCTGTGATCATGCAAGTTCTTACTGAACTCAATCAGGCTGGTAATGCTGAATCAGTCCTAATTGGAAGCTATGCCCAGCTGCACCCAACCCCTCTGATTTCTGACAACCACGTGGAATGGAAGGGGATTTATTTTAGGCCAAATGTCTATAGCCTTAATGCAACATATAATAAAGCTAATATTTTATTATGTACTAACATTTTATACTATTTACCCTCTGAGTTCAGCCTTCAGTTATTCTAGTTTTCTTTGGAAAATAAAACAAACCAAAACATAACTGGTCTTCAAATTATTCTACCTCATAAACCCCTATTTATTTTCAATTCAGCATGATAAGTGGTAGTGACAAATTTGGTTTGTGTTATTTAGACTGTGACATTTTACATTGAACTTGTCAGAATATTAAATACAAGGTTGATGTACAACTTGGGCTGCACTGAAGTCTCAAAATTCCCAATAGTAAGTGTATGCTGGAAAACATGGCCATATTTAAATAAGTTATATGTCCTGTTGTGGGTTCTAAGCTCTTTAAGCTGAAACCAGTGTAAGATTTACTAATGAATTCAGTGGAATTAGGGGCTGTCAGAATACAAAAGTGTGTTACTGCTCAGAAGATTTACAGTGCAATATCTTAGTCATTTCTGGGAAAAGATGATTCAAAAGCACAAATCTGCCGCTCTCAGCTGAGAAATACAGAGTACAGATTTTCCAGAATCATCAGTATCTCTGTGTTCCAAATTCAGCTGGGAATCTGGGGGTGCATCTATCAGAACACTACTGCAACTCTTAAGACTATAAATGCACAGAAATGATCCCACTTCTCTTCCACAGGAAGGATAAACTCTATGACTTTATTCCTGATATTCAAGGGGTCACTTCCTCTCTGCAGATCACTATCCTGGTGTGACTCGCTGTGAATAACCTGAGATGCTTTTCTAAGAAGTGATGCTATTCATGGTAAAGCAACAGCTCTGGCCTTATTTACCCAGATGGCCTCCTTGACTTTAAAGCCTCAGCAGCATTTACAACTCACAGGATTGCACAGAGGACTCGGTGCAAACCTTGTACCACATTCTAAAATCTATTGAGTGACCCAAGGAATTAATGAAACCATTCTTATTTTTCACAACAGTGGCCTCCTCCTAGGTTTTAGCAATCTAGGATTTCTATAAAATAATATTAATGTCTAAATATGCCAAAGTCCTTTGTAGAACTGTGGCTTAAACCAAAAGCTTGAAGAAATCTTTTGGAAAAGCTCTGATTTCTGCATCAAACCATTAATTTTATTTGTTAAACTGAGTGATAGGAAAGGCTGAATAATGAATTTTTAAGCAGATACATTTAGTATGTCTGGAAGTACTAAACTCTTGTTCTAACCAATAATTTATTCAACTATCAGTGAAACATGGCATTCATTATAATGGATTTCAAGATAAGATAGCATCATTACTGGGTTTTCAGTACAGGATTCAGTTCAAGATTAAGATGATTACATTTAAGTGTCACTGGTGCACCAGGTATCTTAAGTTACTGCTGTAATCACTGAAGATGGAGGGATCAATTTGGCTTTCTAAACAGCTGTCCAGCACCAGTGTTACTTGCTTGGCCTTCAGCTGCTACTCAAGAAGTACAAATCTCCCCCAGGTCTTTTATCACAACTGTCATCCTTTTGGAGATGTCTCAGCCTTGAGCAGTTCCAACAGTCATAAGTGTGAAGCCCCTTCCCAACACAGTTAAAGCTTCCTGGAGAGCAATTCAGCCTTTTTCAACTCCTGTTCAATTCAGTGGCCTAAAAATAAATGCACGGTGCAACCTTAAATACCATAAATTTTTATGCCTGGCCTCCAGCTGCCTCTTCTGATGGGCACAGATTTCACACAGGGCTTGGACCCTCTTCTGGGCTTCCAATGGTGGTTACTAGCTCCAGGCACCTCAAATGGCACTAAACACAAATTCAGGGAAATGAATTGTTCTCTGGGCCCCCATGATTTTCCTGAGTTTAAATCTCATATGCCTATAAACCATGTACACTTATTTATCTGTATTTTAATCCCATACTCAGTGAAAGATTTATATTAAGGTAACAAGATGCCAAGTAAGATGCAGGAAGATATCTTAATTCTGCATGACAGATTAGTATCTTTATTAAATAGCTATTTCACAGCTGACAGATGGAGAATTAATACTCACTTCAATTTGCTTGTTTGGAAATGCCATGCACAACAAAATGTCTTAATATACAGGCCAAGAAATAAACCTCTTTATTTATTGAACTGGATGAAACACCTACACTACAGGAGTTGGAATAACCACAAGAAAGCTCTTTCCATGTAGGTTAATATAACCAAACACTTAGAAGCAGTTAGTAGCCTGGAAGGAGAAACAGTCAGCATGGCTCTGTAAAGTCAAACACTCAGCTCACTATGACCTGGCTTGAGTAATCCAACACAACCCATCTAACAGTTCCCAAACTATAAACATTAAAGAATAGTGATGTATCACTTATTTTGTCTAAAGATGTTTTTGGGATCCACAGAGAAAGGTTGACCACAGGCAAATGACTGCTGAGGTGCAATAACTGTGCACTTGCTCCATGCAACAGCCCAAGCAGTCAGATAACCTTCCCCTAAAAGGCTGAAAAAATATTAGACATACTTTCCACGTGCAACTAATGGACTTTCAAACTGGACTTATTCAAACAAACCCTCTGATAACCTGATGTGAGAGGTTATAAGAGGATGCATCTTACTCTTTTCATAAGTAGTAGAAGCTACCTCTTTCATTCTATCCCAAAGTGTTACAGTTGGTGGCATTCTCCCTTCAGCTCTTAAAAGCAAAGAAGTGAAATAGCAGCTAGAAAATTCCAGGCTTGTTTTTTGGTCAGTATTTAATAACCTATAAGTGCAGATAGTAATGATGCTGCTATGTCTTTACTGGCTGTTGTAGGTGAGTGATCATAGATGAGAAGTCATGCTGGATCAATACTCAAAGTGCTTGCTCTTTTACTCCAAAGCTCTTCCCCAGTTGCTCTGGTTTTGCAGCATTTTGGTTGGTAGTAGGAGAAAAAAAAAATCTGCATTACTATTAAAGGTCATGAACTAGAAAAAGAGACATATATTGTCCTCTTACTCCAGGGAATATTACCTCAACTAAGAGTAATTCTGCATGCACTTAAGAGAATTGACAGCAAGGCATCTTCCCTGCAAGGATAAAAACCTCAGAACTTATTAGTGCTATTTTTTCCCTTCCTGTAAAATTAAATAGTTTTTTTACTGTATATAGTTCAACCTAACTTTATAAAGTAATATTGTAGTGGAATGACCAGTGTTGTATATCAGTCTGAAACAGTCCTTAAACAACTTTCAATTATATAGTTAAAATACTGATGAAGTGCAATTCCCTCTGGGATGTTAGGCTACAAACAGATTGACAACTGCTACTTTAAACACTGCCAAAAATGAATACAGAACAAATTTCAACCAAGGACAAAGGGGCACACTGCTGCTGTAATAAAGAAAGTGCCATAGTAGCTTCAGCAGTATATTTCCATCTAGGCTCAAGATCAGCTTCTCTGTCTACAAAGTCAATTTATGCCCAAAGAATTCCTGCTAGCATTTTTCCAGCAACACTATAAGCTGTGAGTGTACAACTGTATGGCTCCATTTGATTTACATTCACTCTAATAAACAGAGGCAATTTAAATACACAAGTTGTGTGAGCTGAGGAACCCACAAAATAAGGACAATTACCTCTATATATATAAAGCTGACAAGAATTTGGTTTTACATGGCCACCTGTGACACCTGCAGAAAGCAAAATGTTCCAGTCATGGAGAGGTTTAGTCTGTAGCACTGGAATGACAGAGTTTAGTCTTGGGTAAATCATACAACTTTTAAATTTATAGTTCACCTTTTCTTTTCAATGAATATGAAGTAATAATACATATTTACCTAATTTCAAAGATACAGTGAGAATTACCTAGTGCTAGTGTGCCTTTTAACCATACAAAGCACTGTAGGGAGTAAATGATTCAGCAAGGTTTGCAGAATGAAGATTTGTAATAACCTTACTGAATTTAGAACATATCATTTCACATAACAGATTTATTTTAAATGGGTTGCCTATACCAAGACAGAAAATGTTATTCTTTCAACTGAAGAAATTGTTTTATTAGGTTTAATCATCTAGCAGAAGCTCTCACAACATCTCCTATGGTATGTTTAAGCTGCTAGGGTAGCACTGATGGCATCATGTAATCTGTGAGTAGAATATTGAGTGGGAAAGTCAATTATTTCATCGAAAGAAGTTGATAACACTCAGATACTCTGATGTCTTCTGTATTTTCTTTGCTTGCCTCTTTGGTTTTGACTGTATTTACTTTGGTTCTTATTTGATGAGGAAAAACCCAAATATTTTGTTAGAAAGTATTAGATGATTAGAGAACCCTTCTAACCAGTTAAGTAGTCATTTAGGCAGAATATTTTACTCAATTATAATTAATTAGTACAAACACAATCCTTAAAGCATACCTACATACCACTGAAAAGAGATTATCTTACCCTTTCACTCACTCAGCTACTCTTCTGAAATCATTTCATGCATCATCTTGTGTTCTTATGTCCACATCACCAGATCCAGCATGTGACCTTTTTCCCTCAGCTCACTGATACAGGGAGTCTTAGAGCTGCAAAATGAGGTCCACAAGGCCTCAGTCTGCAGGAGCAGAGAGGTGCCTTCACAGAGCTGTGGAGCATCCTTGAAACCCAGGGCTCACACTGGGGGAGATCAGCAGACCTCTGAAGACATGGATTCTCCACTCAAAATGCCATCACACCTTCTTTTTGTAATTTTTTTGCCTGTCAGCCTAACTCATGGCACTCAGCTAGAATTTTTAGTTTCTTTTAAAAGGTGTGGCTGAACATCTAAATTATCAAGGAATATGCACTGGCCCAGAGACTACTGCAATTCTGCAAACAGGACAAGGGTAAGGGGAAAAGTGTCTCCTCCTTCATCCTTTCTAGACTGCTAGAGTCAGAACAGGCTATCATGAGAGACTGGCTGGAAGAATATTTGAGGTCAACACTGCCTTGTCTCCCTGCAGGAGGGCTGCTGCTGCTACAGCACGTTCCCTGTTCAACTCTTACATTTAACTGCAGGAGTTTGACACAATTTCCCTGTTGTTTCCCTACCTCACACAACTTGGGAGAATAGGTAAACTGCATTCAAGATTAACTGTAACCACAGAAACATCCTCCTGTGCCTTTCCACTTCCAAACATCTGCTGGTCACATTTCTCTGTGGGTTCTCTGAAGCACAGCCTTCCTTTTTGATGCCTCTGCCCAAGTAATTAACACCACCTCCTCCTTCAGCACTACTCAGGTGAAAGGCTGCTTCCCACATTGCCACCAAAAGCTTCAGCTATGCCAGTGACTTTGTCACTGCTCTGTTTGCCTGTGGCCCCCATCAGAACAAGCATCTGCAGGACCCTACATCCCACCTGCTCACACCTCTGCAAAAGTGCACTCACATTATGTGCACTCTGAAATGGCAGCAGGACCCCTTGCTTATTGCTGGATCAATAACTGCCTTCTTAGATTATTCTCAACAACTTCTGACCTCCCCTCCTGTTCCACTCCCTGTGATCACAGTTACTCTCAGGACTTTGTTACCTTCTTTTACTTCTTCTTCTCTGCAATGGCTTCACCTCCAGGATTTCCCTTCTGAGGTCAAATCTCAGATGAGAGGTTTTGTTTTAACCTTCTCTCTTCATTTCTTTTGTCTTCGCTGTTTATCATCCTTAAGATTTAGGAAAAGTCCCCTAAAAAACATTCTGTAAAGAATCTTAGATTAAAAGTGTGATACATATAAAACTTCTCTGAAATATCTTCATTACTATTTGGGGAAAAAAATCTAACCACATATAACTTCCTTATTTTTAATGTGTAGTAACTTCAGCAATTTAAACTTTATTCACCATGGAAGTAATACTTTAACCACACTACCATACCCTGCAGTATTTAACAAGCACAGAGCAGTAATGAATATAAAGAAAGCCAGAGCAGCAGTTTGATGTACATGTGAGAGAGTTGACTCAAAAGCCTGGAGCAGAAGCTCTTTGAAAAATCATGCATGTCAGCATTTCTTGTACTAAACTGTACTCTCTTTTGCATTTGAAAAAAAAATTAAGCAGCTGTCATGAAATTTATTATATTCTTTTGGAAAAACATTATCCCCAAGACACCAGTGAGCTCTAACTCTTAGAAGGGAAAAGCTGTAAACCTTAAACTAAAAAGCTTTGAGATTTGTCTGTCAGATGATTTTTATGCAGTTACTGAGAACAATATGAAAAGAACCATTCCCCCTCACTTCTCTGATTTACCGTGCAGTCACTGCCATGATACTTTTGCTCCATCATCCCATCCTGAAACAATAAATCAGTGCAGAGCTAAAGGTGTCAAAAAGTTTCCTGCTCCTGCAATGTCCTGCAGCGTGGCACTGCAGCACGGTGCCAGAAGCATCACACCAATTTGCTTCCTGTTCCACTGAGGTAACACGGACCATTTGAACAATCTCCAGGTAATCTGCATTAAAACCATTCTACTGCAGTGTACTGCGGTATTAGGAAAGATTTCAATATTGCACCACGTGATGCAACACAACCTTACAGCATTTGGCAGCTCCCAGGCACTGAGGGAAAGCTTTGAATCCATGCCTGCAACGTAGCAACTTCGCATTTTACAAAGTAATAGAACAGACTATTTTGGCTCACTCTCTTGGGGTATAGCATGAAATGTTACAAAATTCCTGAAATTAATTGTTATAGACCTAACCCCCCTTTTTTTTTTTTTTTTTA
>VZRX01020698.1:73810-103695 GCA_013398075.1 Notiomystis cincta
CGCCGCAGACCCGCGCACGCACAGGGGCAGCCGGGCGCTTGAGCCATGATTGCCGCGGCTTTCCTGGTCCTGCTGAGACCCTACAGCATCCAGTGCGCCCTCTTCTTGCTCCTGCTGCTGCTGGGGACCATCGCCACGATTTTATTCTTCTGCTGCTGGCACCGCAGGCTCCAGAAAGGGAGGCATCCCATCAAATCCGTCTTTTCAGGTCGCTCAAGGAGCCGAGGTAAGAGACGCTGCCGGTCTCCGAGGGCGGCGGGGGGTGTCCCCGGCCCATCCCCAGGTTTCTGCCGGCGGAGGGCCGCTCTGGCACGGTTTAGCCGGGCAAAGGCTTTAAAGAAAATTCAAGCCGAGCCCAGGACTGCGGCAGCCTTGTCTCCACCCATCCCTCAGCGAAACCTCGGCTAGAGGGGGAGAGGTGAGAGGCTGGGGGAACCCTCCATCCCTTCCCGGTCTGTCAAAGCGCAGCAGAACTTTATGCTGAACTTCTTCCCGATGAATTAAATATAAATGCCGGGCGGAGCTGCCGGCTGTGCCGGGAGGGCCAGAGCCGTCCCGGAGTGTGCGCCAAAGGGCGAGTGCCGGGGCAAACCCGTTAGCCGGGGCGAAATACGAGGTGCAGCTGGTGGAGCCTGTGTGTCTTTCTGCTTCTCTTCCAGATGCTGTCATGAGAACTCATCACTTTCGCTCTGAGGTAATTTATTTAGCACGCAATTTCAAGGTCAGAAGTTGTTCTCTTTACCCGAGTACATATTGTCGTGGTCTTTTGTTAATGAAATCACGTATTGAACTTTTAATTTTGCATGAAAGACATAATGTCCTCTTTCATTTCTTGGTTTGGTTTTTTTTTTCCTTCCCAACACAAAATGAGCTCTTCATCTGTGTTACCCTAACCGGCCTGCCGATTGGTGTCATTCCCAAAGGAATTGGTTACTTGGAGAAAAGCTGTGCTTGCTGTACGTGCCAGACCTCCCTCTGTCCAAAAGCAGCGCCGAGCCCCGTTATTGTCCGTGCGTGCAGAGCCGGTCGGTTCTGCCTGCAGGGCTCTGCTCGCTTGCTCTGCCCACAGCCCTCACCTGCTCCTTGTCGGGGAAGTTGCCTGCTTGGCTTGGATGTTGCCGCGGGAGATCCCAGAAGGATCCAGACTACAGTGCTGCTTGGCAGGCACCTCAGTGTGGGACTTTGTGTTCAGAGGTCGGGGAATCAAAACTCTTACGTGCCAGTGCTGAAAGTATAACACAAACCCCAGTCACTTCCTAGGGATTCTGAATGAGGAGCATAATTGCTGGGAAAATATGAAAAATAATATTTGTTTTAGTGCCCACTTTGTTTCCATGCTGCCCTGTAGAGCTCTTGTCTAGATATTTCTCTTGCCTGGTTTCCTGCTATTGATTTAAGGCATATCTTCATGCCATTGCCTATTATTCTGAAAGCCTTGAGAGACAGTTTTGCACTCAAATGATATTTTGTTTTAAATTATTTGCATTTTCCCTTACCCTGCTGTGGGTGTGAAAATTATCCAATTATGACTAATGTTTTCAAAAGTGTGCA
Organism: Notiomystis cincta; assembly: GCA_013398075.1. NCBI lineage: Eukaryota > Metazoa > Chordata > Aves > Passeriformes > Notiomystidae > Notiomystis > Notiomystis cincta. The sequence continues at coordinate 75,362 of VZRX01020698.1, forward strand.
TGGGATACATTTTTGCAGCATGGTTCGTATTGGTGATTAGTTTTAATTCTCAACTATTTTGCAATTAGTACACACTCTCACAAAAAGAAGATGCCATAGGGAGTGTCCTCCTGTCTTTAAGCCATGAAAAGCCTGAGTTTGTTGTTCAGCAGTGCTTCAGTAAAGTGAACAAACAAATGCGTCCCTCTGGAAATCAAAATATTTTTTTACTATTTAGTTCATCCAATATGAAAGGCTTGGTTTCCATGTAAAATTCACTCAGTCCTGAGCCTAGATGGAGATGAAGCTTAATGTTTTGAAATACATGCCATCCTGCATGGTGACACTTCAAAGGGAAGTTGGCAGAGTAATTTATTTTTATTGCTTCAGCATGTGGTTATTTGTTTATCATCCAGTCAGAAGTAGACTAATTTAAAATATTTCCTAGAAGCTTCCATTTAGTGAAACATGCTAGAGTAACTGTTATATCCTTTCATAATTTTCTATATTTTGTTTAGATGAAGTAATTCTGCAGCTAGTGGTCCAAACTGCCCTTTTAAATAAGTGGTAGAACTGTTTTCCCCTTCGTTATCTGATGAGACTTTTGATAGAGAAACGATGACTCATTTGACATCATTAAATTTTCATTTTCCAATATTTTTTCAAGTAAAATGTTATTTTAATGAATCTAATGGAATTCATTAATGAAAAAACCACAGGCATACTTCCAATAAAAATATTGGAAACATTATCTGAAGCAGAATTTGACATTCTCTATCTATATCATCACAAAACATTATGCACTTCCAAGTGCAATATGATGTTGATGAAAGCAAAGCATGAAAATACGGGCTTTGCATAATCCCCTGGCCCCCAAAACAAAGGTAATGTCTTCTCAGCTAAGTTTTATAGCGCAAGGTGCATCTGCTAGCTTCCACCACGCTTACTCGTTTGTCAGGTGTAGTTATAAATAGCATTTCTTAATTGCAATAAAAGATAATGCAAAATAGGCTGGTAGTAAATAGCAGTGTGTTGGCATTCCTCTCCTGAGAGCTGGGCTCAGCTCTGACTTCCATCACATGTGAACGTGCAGGTGGTCTAGCAGCAGTGCACAGAGAATTATAATTGCCCTATCTGCAGAGTGGCTGGCAGTTCCTGCATGATTGACTGCCTGCCAGGGAAGCCTTGTATTTGGAAAAATAGATGTGTGCAAATTTATGTTGAGATTCTTTGCCACAGCCACAGCTCTCATGGTGCATGCCTTCATTGTCTATATACAGTGAGAACTATTGCATCCTTTCCCTTTAATACTGAACCACACAATAAAAAATAAGACTGCATAGTATGGGAGGGTAGATACAAAATTTGGAAATGTATTTATGATCCTTTTCAGCCCTTCTGTTGTGAATTTTATATGCCACTGGTAAATTGAATCCACAAATAGTTCATTTTTGTGGGCCTTGATTTTTAATGTCTTTGCAAAACAAGCCTCATTATTATACATCAAAAGTCTATGCAGATATTACTTATTATAGAATGAACTTAAACACTTGACCCCCTGCCTCAAAAGGATGTAAATTTGCATGAATCATTATGAATATAAAGTAGGTTAAAGTCTGTCTTTGTTAGAGGTGCTTAATAACAGAAAAAATTAACCAGGAAGATGTGAGAGTTTATTGAGATAAATTATTGAGATGTCCCCACCTCCCCAGTAACACTTGCTACCATCTGAAGTTTGTCAGGCCTAATTTTTAATATATTTTTTTTTTTATAGTCCTCAGGTTCATTATGGCTATAACTGCTCTTAAGGTTTTTCATTCCCCAGGTACTATAGAAATTCCATCAAGTCTCAAAGGAATCACACCCAGAATAGTTAATGTTTCTAATCTCAGGAAGACCTAGATATGCCACTGCTTTAAAAGAAAACAAGTAAATTTCCAACAGAAATATTCATTGCTACACGACATATCAGACTTCGATGTAGTTGTTTGCACTAGTCTGTCTTTATTTTGAGACTCAGTTGTAGAATGAAATGTCTGTGCTGAACTAAAACCACACCAAAATAGCAATATAACTCAGTGAGAGTTTTACCAAAGTAGAGACTATGACCCATTGTTGGGCCTTTTTGTTATTATTATTAATAATATTTAAATTATTATTGAAAAAATGTAAAGGCTATCAATGATTCACAAATTTCATTCTTCTTGTGCTCTCTGTAGAAGTTGTTTTTTTCATGAAGTAGAGGAATTTTCTCAGAGTACTTTGTGGGCTTGGGCTTGATACATTTCAATGTTTATCATTTTATGCTTTAGAAAGAGGTCTGAAAGTCCCCTGTACCTTTCAATTTGAAAGCATTGCTTAATGTGTTGGTGTTGCCACTTGTGATTTAAATTTCTTTCTGAATTAGTTTTCCTCATAGTTGAAGTCTCTGGAGTCATTGGATTATGTGAGATTTTTTTACCTTTCAATTAAAAGGGAAGTAAGCTTCTAGCCCTTAGGCTGGAAAGAATTAATCTGAATGGTATAATTCTTAATGTCTTTTGATTTGGTGGTAAGAACTGTTGAAAAGGAAGGTTCTTATTCAGGATCTATAAATGGTTGGGGTTTATGAGATTGTGAAGGGATAATTGTGCTAATTGCTAAAGTAGTGGTTTTCATACTTTTGGAGAAAAATGACCAGATTTATACATATTTTGCCTGAGATTTTCTCTGAGCTTCACAGTTTTCCTTTAGCTTACCTTCTGTATTAGAGATACTACGACTGCAGAAATTGAAGGTATCAGTGTCAGTGGGTAGTGACGAGCAACAAGGTATCACTTTGTATTTATTTAAATTTGGCTCACATATTTTGGGCAATTGTCCTGCTGATGCTTCCACTGAGACCTACAGGTCTCAAGCTACAAGGAAACAAATCAGTACAAGTTTTACAGTCCACTGTAAACTCTGACTTCACATAACCCAAGTGGGACTAAACACACCAGTAAGACAAATAGGAGCTGACACTTTATGAAAAGTCTCCCTGGGAGGGCTGGCAGTGTGTGTTGACCATGTCTGTAGCAAAGGAATAACATTTGGTGGTTTGAGTTTTGCAGACCCCACATTTTCATTTTAGTACACTGAACAGTCACTACAAGGTTGTATATATCCAGTCTGTGGTTGTGACTAGACTGGTAGTGAAATAGTTCATCCAAGACTGATGACAGTTTTTAAGAGCAAATGGATTTTCTAAATCATCCATTATGGTACAATGGATGCAAAATTATAGTACAACAATCTCCAGGAAATGTATATATTACTTTGTCAACACAGATGCCCAGAAAATTGTTCCTAAACTTATCCCTAAGTGTACCTTTGCCATAATCATGCTCCTTCTGAGGCTGACTGTGAGACAGTTGCCTAAAAATACAGTTCTAGTTATCTTACAAAACAATAATGAATAGTCTTTGAAGAGTTGCACCATAATTCATCCTGAGCATTGCAGTTATTTATAAACTGCTCCAGATATGTACAGCTCCAGTGAAAGAAATCAGCAGACCCTCCAAGCTGAATTTAAGTCTTCTGTTTGATTGGAGGGAGTGCATTCAAAGAGCACCAGAAATGTGCAGGACTAGCCAGAAAAACACATTCATTCACCTATTGAAAGGATGTTTCATTGTCTTTATGGAACTGAATCAGCCTGAAAATATTTTACCTTTGTGTTTGACATGATTTTCCCTCAGGATGTTTAAACTACTTTTCCATTAGCTGTCTAAGAGTTAAGGAACAGGTTCAGAGGAAAATAAATCAGAGAGAAAATAAATTGTTTTCTTAGATGTATGAGAGCACTTACATATAGGAATGAATGGAGAGCTATAAATACAGGTTACACTGTATAAGGGCAAATCCTTCTGTCCATTTCTCATAACGTATCCAATAATGTGGCCCAGGCAGAGTATGCCACACTGAGCTGTCACATGGCAATCTAGGTATCACTGAGATTTGGTTTAGTAGATGTCATCTGTCCATCACTCTTTGTCAGCTTTAGTCACAGCAGTGCTGCCTTTGGATAGCCCACAAGCATTGGTCTGTGCTGAGGAGCAGCCTCTTTGGCAATTGTATCAGAAAATATATGGCAATTGTCTGGTTGCTGCAGCCAGACTGCTGGAATGCCTGAGCTAAACTAACTCCAGAGGAGTTAACTTGGGTACTTTTACTCCAAACTACAATGTAGTGTACAAATGCCTGATGTATTTATATGGCCTTCTGGTTGTCTGTATCTCTGCTCTGGGTTCTAATGGTCTGCAGGACTTTGAAATGCTGAGGGAATCTCCTCTGAGCTCCATCAGTCACCTAAAAATTGTGTTGTGGTCCATATCAGAGGACAGGCGTGGTCTTGGGATGTGCATTATAAATGAACACATCCTCATGGTTGTCTAGCAGGACAGGGAAAACCCTTGCATAGAGACACACTACCTCATAAAAGTTCTTCTTACTCTTTAGTTTCCCGTTAATATACAGTTATGCCAACAACTTCGTGGCTATCATGTAAGTATTCAGATATTCATGTTTCTCAGTATCTCCTGTTTTCTCTGGAAGTGTGGGGTTTGGATGGGCTGCAGTTCAGTTGTGCTGAGTGCCATGTAAGTGCACGCTCCTGGTACACACAGGCAGAGCCCTGGTTTCAAGGGGATGCAGGGGAGCACGGCTTGTGGCCATCTGCCTGTTAACAGACACACTGTACACAGAATGGGAACTTCTAGCTACTGTCTTTTGCCCTAAACTAACCTCAGGTTGAAACCATGAATTAAAATAGCTGAGATCATACTTGCAGTGAGCACATGCATTACCACATCTCCTGTAGAAACTGTTCTTACACAGAAAGGATCATGCAGGGCTCCATAGATCACACACTGCTCAGAAAAGCTTAATCATCTGCGCTGATTTCTTGGTTACTGTAGTAAGATTATAAGGGTGACAGATCAGGTTGTGGATGCTCTCTCAGGAACAGCTCAGCTCTTTAGACTGAGGTATTAAATGTAAGAAAGCACCATGTGAACAGGGTAGTACGACCCTGGGATTGTGGCTGCTCCAGGGCTGTTATGTGTGTTTTCCTTGGGCATGGAAACCTCAGTCACACTCTCTTCCATTCCCAGACTGTTTTAAGAAGAGGCACCTTTGATGTGCTATGGAAGAATGTGCAGAGCACAGGGTGAAGTCACCTTGATGTTTTCATGTAGGATCTGATTCAGCTGAGCTGGCTTTTGGGGCCTGGCCATGTCAGACATGAGAGGATACCAGCCAGAGCTGCATCTGCTCACCCTGCTCCAGGTGCTCTGCAGCCTGGAGGGGTGTCAGGCTCTGGAGAGAGGGCACATGGGCTCCTCCAGCCCCCTGGGGCAAGGACTCAGCACTGTGTGCCAGAGATGCTTTAGCATGTCAGGCTCACAGCGGAGACAGCTGATCTTGGCCTAGTGTTAGCAAAGCTGCCTTGGTTTTGAGCTTATTCCTTGTGCTTCTGGCTCTCCAGTGAGCCTGGGTACCTGTTATCTGCAGGCTTGTACCCAGAGTGTCTGAGCCCCTGCTGGGCTCCCCTGTGCCCTGCTGCCTTGCATCAAGGAGAGTCAGAGCTTTGCTGTTCCTGACTCATCAGCGGGAATGAAACATGAGTTGTGGCTGAAGTGTGAAAACACCCTCTCAGCTACAGAAACTAACTCGCTTGATGTTTGGGCAAAGACACTTTCCTTGCAAGTTGTGCCAATGTCCTTGTCTCCCCTGTCCACTCAGCTGTTTAAATCCAGCACTTGGCTTTAGGGTGGTAGGGTAGGTAGTAGAGCAGACTGGAAGTGAAACACAGATCCTACAGGCTTAACTGCTGATTATATAAATTGATAGCACAAATTATACTGAAATACATAATCATGTCAGACTGAGGTATTGTACTTATCTATTTTGTTCTGGAAAGAACAAAGTTGAGCCATCATTCTCTTCTGATCTGCTTCCACTACCTTCCTTCATGTGAAGGAAGGAGTTGGAAAGTGAATTTGTGAAAATAGCATCCCCTTATGCAGCCCAATAAGCTCACTGTAGGCATTTACAGCTTATAGTCTATAGAGCTACTCATCTGACCTAGTGTTGATGTCTGCTTCAGGATGTGCTGAATGGTTCTTCAAGCCTCACTGAATGTGTCAACTTAATTTGTTATTGGTGATAACAGGAAGCAAAGACTTGTTCAAGTGTGTTGTTGGTATCTGAATCTAGTTATCTTAATAGATACCTGAATCCTAGCCTTTTAAAAATATATTCCTGCTAAGTCCCTCATCAGTTATGCATTTATTTTATAAATGAAAAACTACAGACACATCTTCACATGCTGTGGTGGGATAAATTCTCTTACCAGTTTGTGTTTCAAACAAGCACACTGGACAGAAGAGAGTAATCTCTTTGTGTTAGATGTTTGGCAGCACTGGTATGGTTTAGCAATCTCTATTATTTCTTTATTTCTTATTCAGCTTCTTACTGTATTTTTAATATTTAAAGCTAATTTGTTCTGGCAGATTCTTGATATTTATTAGACATTGCCCAAGATGAGGAGACATGATGAGATTGAAAACAGAGGAAACAGGGCTGGAAAGGGGACATGTTGAGGGAATGCACTAGTCTATTTTAAATTAAACCTTCCCTTGCAGACCACTGATCAAGCAGTACACTGATTTTTATTTTTTTTTTTTTTTTGTTCTTAAATAATTGTTCCCTTCCTACTGTAGGCTTGTGGTGCCCTGAGGTAAGAGGGAAGGAACTGGGACAAGCCATCACAAAGCTGCTGTGGAGAGCTGCAAGCCTTGTCAGAGAAGGATAGGGCTGCTTGGAGAACAGGCCAGCTTCTGTGGCTTACAGCTTTAGACAGGAAACAATATTTAAAGGGGGTCTAGAGGCATGACTGGGTGTGCCATTTGGCTATTTGTTGGAGATCTCCAGATTTTCCTGAAGTTACAATTTACCTGTGCTTTGATAGGAATCCTGACCTTCTGACAGGAAAACCCAAACATGTCCTGTTAAGCAGCAGTTATGGGTTATTAGACACTGTATTCTAAATTCACACCTAAACCTAGCTTCATACAAGGGCTCCTATGTATTTACTTGGGGGGCCTGCTTAGGAACTGGAAAGCAGATTATTTCTATTTCATGAACTCGGTCAGGAAAGTAATCTTGTTCAGGTTATGTAAAAAGCAATTGCTTTAAATGCCTTTGAACGTGTGGACTTATCTTGGAATATCACACGTGCCAAATCACAGTCTTCAATATCTGAGAAGTGGTTCCAGCACTGCTTAGAGTTTAGATTTTAGAAGATAAGAATAATACCTCCTAAAATAAACATAAGGCATGCAAAGCAGCATCAGTGAAAGCTTGCTAATGAGGGAGTAGAATAGAAATTGAATGTAAAGTCTTATATTTTATGTTTTAAATCCTAATTCAGATCTTTTTAGAAGTAACCCTTTGTAAAATTAAAAAAAAAATCAAGAGAACCACACACAAAAAAGGTTGCAGTCTGTTTTTTTAGTTCTGATAGAATCAAAATAGAACAAATGGAGTTGCATTCTCCTTGGGTGTTAGTGAAATAATAGACTCAGTAAATGTAGGTAATCTTCCTGTGACAGAAAATTTACACATTACATTACTTAGCAATCTTTATTATAAATATCTCAGAGAACCTAACTTGAATCTTGGATTTTGGGTGGAACTTGCAGAACTGGCATTTAAATAAATGTTGTAGGATTTTTTTTGGTTCTTTGTAAACAGATGATATTTAGGATGGAAATCTCTATGGAAGAGGAAAAAGGGAAATAATGCAATCTTGGCCACTTTTTTAATTTGAAAGTGTTCTTACAATTCAGAGGCATAGATATATGAGTATATATATGTGTGTATGTATGTGTGTGTATATATATATATATATATATATATGTTTTTCTATGTAGCAGAAAGAATCTCAAATTTCTCTCTTTCAGTTTGCAGGGGAATTTGATACAATAAATTTATTTAATTAAACCTACCATTTTAGTTGAAGTAGATACTCCAACTCTAAGGTTTAATTCTATTTCACCCTGTAGAAAGCTGAGAATGCCAGCATCTTGAGAAGGGTTTGATGCTACACAAACCAATGTCTGCAGGCCCTAAGATGTTGTGGCTTGCATAGACATGAAAGTTTCCAGGATTTAAATAGGTGGTAACTGACAATTTGAAGACTATTTCTTAAGGCCCTTAGTTGACAATGGTAACAGATGACAATTCTCCTGCACAAGCAACCACTGTCAGAAACCTTAAAAGCAAGAACACAAAGCTGGATATCCTACCTAAGCTTCTTTTGGCTTTGACAGTCATTAGCACACCTTAATCTACAGGAGTTACTCAAATATCTGTCAAGGCCTTTGCAAACACTCTTGAGTTCTGCTGGCCCTGAATTGTGGCCTAAAGCTAGCCAGCACTTTCTCTGTGGTTTACTGGAGTTCTGCCAGAAGGCAAACTGGGCTGCAGTCCAGTGCCCACTGAAGTTAATGCAAAGATTTCTGTTGACTTCAGCTGGACATCAGATAATGCACTTTTACCTCTCTTGATATTAATGTTGACTGACTCCAAAAACCCTTACTGGCTGGAAAGGTTGGGTTCCAAGATCAGCATTCTGACAAACAATATATTCTACATGAAATACTTATACACTGGAAAAAATGAAAACTGAATATGGTTTCTTATCAAGCATAAAAATAGAGATAACATATGATGAAGGCAGTAGGGCTAGTAGAAACTAGAATAGAGAGGAGAGGGATCTGGTGAATTAATACAATTGCACTTTGAAAGAATGGAGGAGTCAGAGATTTATATCACTAAAGCAATAATGCACACATGGGGTAGCACTGATGTATTCATATGGTGCTATTAAAGTATCAGACAAAGAATTAAAAATAAATACAGAAAAACTAAGACAGTGAAAGGTTCAATACATTATTCAAAATGTTCTTATCTGTAAATTTAAATAAAAGCAAAAGTTAGACATGTTTTTTAGGAAATTTCAAATTCCTGGTTTATATGCTGCATGAGTTAGGAATGAGAATAAGCAAAAACATAACAAGGATAGCAGAGTATTACATATTTCATTATCAAATACCAGACCATATTGAAGAAATGAGGCAAAGAAATACACATGATGTTTTAAGAAATTCAAGGCTGAGTATATTACAGGGAAAAGTCTTCTGCCACTTTCTTAATTTTTAGGTTTATCATCTTCAGAAAGGGCCTTTTGAATGACTTTTAACAGTCCAGTGAGGACTACTTTCAGATATGTAGCTTCATTGGAAAGAAGATGGGATGGGAAATGTTGAAACAGAACAGAAAAACATTTTCTAGTGTTATGTATATATCAGTAATATGAATTTTTAAGAGTACTGTACTGAATTATGGAGATCCATCAAGAGTGGTATCCTTGAATAAGGAAATGTGAAACTCTCACAGGAAAAAAAAAGTAATGGAAAAGACCAGAATTATTTCAGGTAGAAGGAGAAAAATAAAAGGAAGTCTGATGATAAAATATGTCTGGGATGATGAATACCATATTGAAGGCAGACCAAAACCTAGTCACCATGGGTCTGATCCATCTTGTTTAATTTGGATACTCACAGTGTGGATGTCTGTGAGTGAAGTGGTCAGTCTGAGCTCTGGGTATGGCCAATGGAGGGAAATAGGTGCTGTGAGGGAGAGGCTCAGGGGCCTGCTGGGTTCAGAGGCTCAAAGGACAGCCCAGGGAGGGGGTATCTGCTGAACTTGGAGAGAAAACCCACACATGTTTCTATAGACAAGAAATTAGTCACTGAATCAGAGGTGTGAAGTTAAAACTTGGCTGGATAAGATATCCTTTACAGAACACCTTATTGTGAAAGGAATTTTACACAGTGTGCTCTGGCAGGCAAGGGCCAGGCTGGCAACATTTGTCATCAATTTGGGTATAAAGATAGACAGAAAAGGTTTTTTCAATATTATCACACTCCATTCCAGAGAAAAAAAACAACCAACCATCACCACCAACAACCAAAAAAATAAAAACCAAACCAAGAAAACACCAACTTTCAGAGAAGACTTAAAAGGATGAATTTCAGCTAAAAGGAGCTGATCTCCCCAGCCTGCTTCCTCATGGAGAAAAGCTCCCTTGAGACCAGGTGAACTGGCTTTTGGCTCTCCATTCCTGTTTGCTGTAGAGTTTGATTAGGAAGATCATTCTTCCTGAATTCCAGCAGACCTTAACTGGAAGGCTGTGCATGAATGCTTTTGCAGAGAAGATAATTCCAGGTTCAGTTGGCCTTGTGTCTTCCTCTGATATGTCTAAAACTGGTTCTGGTGGTCTTGTGAGCTGTTTCTTAAGGAAAAATAGAGTAAATCTTTGTGCAGCTGTTTTGGTATTTAGAAGACGAGTTTTCTAAAAATACATGTTTGAAGTTCTGTTTGGTTTGCCTTGTTTCAGAATTTTACAGGCACAAAAATGAGTCAGGCAGTTGGTTCTGGGAATGAGCAACTCCCTCCCAGCGCAAAGAACAAGAAAAGGTTTTCACTGTCCAGTGACACAGCATTCACATGATACTGGAAACTACAAATTGCTTAACAGTGTTAGAGCAACCTCGTTGTGATATCCTTGTGGTTTTAAAATGCTTTTCCTCAGTGATTTGGTCTCAGGTGGTGTACTGTGCTTCCCTGAGCATTTTGTAACACTTTTCTGCTCATTTATGAGCACTGACTTAACATCTAAAATAGTGCTGTCTTTGCCAAACAAATATTTGTGTGATTTCCATGGTTTTTATTTTGATTACTGTATTAATATGATGTTTTAAATTCAGGGCTAAACTGAGGGATAAATAACAGAGATGACACAAAAAGCTTCTGTTCATTTCACTGTTTGGAAGGAATCACCAGGCATCCTTATTTTTCACTGCGCACAGGAGTAGCAGCTTCCATATGTTACATCACTTTTAACTCCTGTCTTCATTTTTGATTACCAAATTTTGAAATTTTCTAGATTTGTGTCTTTGCTCTGGCAAAGTCTCATTGCAGGAGTGAGTAAGCATTTTGGGTTTTGGTCTGAGGACTCTGCCCTTGTAACATTATCTTTGTAGATACAGAATTAATTTTCCACCTGAAATCATGATCCTCTGCCTTTATCACATTATAATCCTCCTCACAGCAACCATTTGTGATACTGCAGGCAGATTATGACTTCAAGAGAAGAATGAGCTTCAGCAAACAGAAGCAGATGAGCTCTTAAAGAGATAAAGATCCCATTTTCTTGCTAGTAATAAACAGCAAAAGTGAAAAATATGGAAAGTATCAAGGTGAAACATTGTCTATAAACAGATTTTTCTGGAAATCACAGATGACTTTTTCATATTGAAACGTAATAATCAATAAACCTAGACATATTTTGAGGTGAAGCCACTCGGTGAGACAGACTCACATACTTAAATCCCTATTTGGCATGCGTTTCTAAGCACTTTTAGAGCTGCTTAGCCTCTATCAAATTCTTCTGTTACATAAACATACTTTCCCGAAGAGTTTTATCCAGCTAATGGGATGGGAGCAGAACAGAGGATATCACAAGGCTTTGGCCAGTAGCCCTCGTGTAAATAAATCATAATGCATTTAACATTTAGAAAATCTATTCTGATTTCAGAACTTGGAATAGATTTGCTGGGTGTTTTGGTCTCTTAAGGAATATTTTCAGTCACTATGGAATAATCCCCAATGCACACTAGTGTTTTTTTCTAAAATAAAATCTCCACGAGCAGTAAGCTCTGCAATAGTAGGCTCCCTGAGTTGTATTTTCCCCAAATGTTACCCCAAATAGTCCCTAGTATCGTGTTGAATAATACCTTGTAAGTACCTGTTAGCTATTTCACAGCATAGAAGGAAAATGGGGCAATGCACTTTCCCACTGCAATAGTGTGGCAGAGTCTCAGATTTACATCTTGGAATGTTTGGAGATCCTCCTAAATCTGCACAGATCTTCTGGCTGCAGTGGCTTCCAGTGCACTGCCTGCTTTGGTTGATATGGACAGGGTCCTGTTCCACTCAGATATGGGTGTCAGGGTCTGTCCTTACCTCAGTCTGAATGATTCTATTGCTTCAGTAGAGTAGGGAGGGATCATAAAAAAAGATTCAAGAAATTTTGGCCGTACCTTTGCATCATATGTATTTCACAGCCCTGATGCATCCCATACATGAACATCCCAGACTGACTAAGTAGGTGTGGACTCTATTTCTGTTCCCCCTCTACAGTGTTCATGTATAGAAGGTTGTTACCTGGAAGTTACTTCAACCTTTTTACATCATCTGTTGCATGCAGTGTGTATCTCTAGCAGTTACTAGCATGTGTATGTGAATGTTTGTTTGTGTCTTTTGGCCATTTAAGGGTATATTAACTTAATGGAGAACACCTTTAAATAATAAAAGTAATTGTTTGTCTGTCTGAGTGTCCAGGACAGACTGTTGCTGTCTTCCCTTGCAGTCTCATGAACATTAGAGGAGGAAATCCAGTTTTCACAGAGCCATACTTTTGATTGTTTCAATTTACCAACAAAACAGCATTTTAGCATAACTCTTCTGTGCTGATTTCCTAATTAAAACAACAACAAAAAAGGCAAAACAAATCACAAAACCTAAAAGCTAATGGAAGCGAGGACAAAAAGAACAGCAGATTTATATGGAAATGTACTGCTCCCACTAGTTTTCTGCTGGCAGGAATTCAGGATATTGAGATTCACAGCATAGATTTCTGCAGTTTTATCTAAAATCTAACCTTGCAGAAGTTTGATTCTAAAATGCTGGCTTTGTTGCATAAGGACTTGAGTAGAGGTATTCTACTAGAAGAAAAAAGAAAGTAGAAAATTAGGGATTGTTGCATCTATTCTTGGTTTTGAAAAGAAATTAAGTCCTTAAACTGCAGACTGTCACTAAGGACAGATTTGGCTCACCTATTCTGAAAGCTGATGTGACTAAGTGAATGAATATTTACAACCTGGCCAAGTTTAATATCAACTAACATTGTATTGAGTACAAATGGCCCTTGTCAGACTTGTGCATGCTCGTTGGGGGACTCAGTGAAATGAGAGAATGCTCATTGTAAATGCTCTGCAGGTAGCAATAAAGGGATAGCATTATACATGTTGCCATTAAAGGAATGAAATTCTGTAAGGCCATGAGCCATTCTGGGTGGTGCTCAGAGGTTTTCCCAGAAAGCCTCTGAAAAGCATTTCTGAAGGACAGCTTTTCCTGAGTTTATTAATTTGGCCAAATATAACTGTATTTCTGAGTTGATATAATTGTTGCCACCTACCAATTTTTCTTCACTTTCGTTCTCAGGAAAAAAAAAGTCCACATTTTCAGCCCATGCTCCCTAAAACCATTTCTCACGAGGCCAAGAATTAACCTGGAAATTTTTAATTATAAATTTTAAATTAGAACTTTTTAGTTATAAATAACTAAAAGCGTGAGCTTATAAAGAAGAGCAACAGGAGCTACTGCTACTGGCTATGTCTATAATACATATAATTGAGCAATATAAATTAATTGTGATATTTAACAGCACTTGGCAGCCTCTCTTTATTGCTACATGCAGTGTATATGGGCATTACATTAATTTGAGGTGAGCATGCCTGTACCTGGGTGGTTGTTGAGGTCCTGTGTGCCTTTGCTGTTGTTACACAGCTGATTTTGGGAGATGCCAAACACGATGATCGCTTTTCCTGTTACAGGGCTTTAGATCAAGTCCTCGCCATGCCAGGAGACGTGTGGCTCCTCGCCTGGAGGAAACACAGCCTCTGGTGGAAGCTCACCATCTAAGTGAGCAGGAAACCTCTGTCAGAAAAAGGAAAATCAAGAAAAGCAGCAGAGTCCAACCAGAGTTTTACCATTCTGTTCAAGTTACCCCAACTCGAAAACCTGTAAGTATTCTGCCTTTAGGGATAAATAGCACTTAAAGTATATTATAGAGGCATGTAATATAGTTCTAATTTTTGGGCTATTCATATCCCCTTCTTCAATTTAAAAACCTTTTCAGTTCTCATATTCAACAGAAAATCCAGATAAAAGTTTCTAAGACTGTATTTAATGTTGATGCATAACTCTAAAAAATAATCCAGTTCTGAAGAGGGTTTTTTAATTTTTATTTTTTAAATATAATACTTAGACTATAATCAAATTAGACATTTAATTTGATAGTTTTATAGTGATATTACTTAACAGGTTTTTATAGGAAATGTGCTTTTTATTGAAATTCCTTGCTCAGTTTTAAGAGTGATGCTATGTACTGAACCAAATTTATATTAAATATCATTACTCGATCAAATGTTGAGGTCTCTTCTACTTTATACAGTGTTTACAATATTTCTACTCAACAAAACTTAGATCAAATCTCACTTTTCTTTGCTCCTCAGCTTGATTTACACACAATTCTTTTAATACTGATAATATACTTTTAGTATGGAGATATGACAGTTTGTTGAGACATACAGTTCCTAATGTAAATTTGTGTGAAGACCTATTCTGTCCTGCAGGCATAATGCATTTCTCTTTTTAATGAGAGCCCTTTGCTTTGACACATTTTCTGAATAACTTTTCTGTGCCAATGTTAAGGGGCTTGAACAACTTGTATAAAGTCAGTATTATTCAAAATGTAACTATTGAGCATACCTTAAAAAATATTATCTCCAAGTTGCTAGAACTTAAGTGAACTTTCCTAGATTGGTTTTAACTGAGCACCAAGAATTATCAGTGAGCTCTGAAGATGGTTTGAGGAAGCATTCCTTAGTGGAATTACATTGCCTGAGAGAGCAAGCAACTTGTCCAAAGAAAGCCATAGCTGCCAACAACTGCCAGAATTTTTACCTATTATCTGAATTTGTTCCTCTGCTTTCCCTTCACTAGTCCCCATTTTCCTCTGTTCTCTCATGCTTCTATTTATGGTTTACTTTACACTGCTCACGTTTTTGTGGTTTAATTTGATCTGACAGATTTGCCTTCTACTCTTCTTAAAGGATCTACTGTCACTTTCTTCTCAACCATCTCCCTTTCACTTCCATCCTGTCTTACTTTCTAGACTTGGTCTAGCTCTGTTACTCTTACTAGGCCTACAGCCTCCCACTGGGCTCCCTCTGTTCATTATTCACTTCTGGTCCTTTCCCTGCTTTTTTGTCCTTCCTTCACCTCTTCCAGCATCAACTCTTATTTTCCATACCACTCCTCTTGCGTTTTTTTTTTTTAATTCCCTTTTTTGTTTGTTTGTTTATACTTTTTTCCATGGTAGGCCTATGCCAAGGGTAAGCCTGCCTGTCACTGCTGAGGCTGTAACCAGTTGCCACTGATTACCAACATTGGAAAAAGAGCATCAGTGCCACTGAATTAAAGAGCTAAAACTGTAGAAATAGTGTAGGCAGCAAAACAAGCGTTGAAGAATGGATTAGTTTTGCTTTTTCCAAAAGTCTGTAACATGTCAAGGACTTAAGGACCAGCAAAACAAAAAAAAAAAAAAAGAAAATGTGCCATGTTACTATATAACTTCACTTTTGCATCACTTCATGTGTCTGCTATGTCTGCTAAGATCTACCACTGAAACAATAATAAATCTCAGATTTGAGAAAACTTCTCTCAGTGCTGTCACCATTATGTCCCTTCCTTGAAATTGCTTTTGCAGCATATCTTTTATACAGTTACATAGTTCTTTTGATAGCCTTTCCTTCTACAGCCTTGATAAACTCACATTTCTAAAAAAAAAAAAAAAATAAATTATCTTTGTTAGACTACAGTCCAGAAAACATAAGTCACCAATTAAATTTCTCATTGACACTGCAAGTTATTCTGAGTGTATTATTAATGCCATGGTGACAGGGTGAGTAAGGTTTGTACCATTGCCATGACAAATCATTGCAGTGTTGTGAAGTTCCAGGCAGTCACCAGGATGTCCATCCTGCAGTTTATCACATCTTCATCCCACTTAGTCTCAATGTCTTGAAAGACTTTTGACCTTCATCTTTGTACGGTTTTCATGATTCAGTGCCAGGAATGCTCTTGTTCATCTGCATCATTTCTTTACCCTTTCCCCCCCTGTTATACCTAGCTCTGACCACTTGCACCACTCTAAATAAATCATCTATTGTCTTGATGTTTACATTATTGCCATATTCTGCTGAGTCATCACTTGGAAAAAGTAATGTATGATATGTGCTAACCAGAACACATAATTTCTCCTCATAAAAGAGTTCTCCTTCTTGTCTTTTCCCTACTCATGCCTTTTTGTCCCCATTTTCTCGCAAGAATGGTATCTCCAAAGTGACTATAAAAGAACCCTATGGAAAGATTTTTCTTTGCTCCAGGAAATTTTTAAGCCCTGAAATATGTTAACTTGTTTTGTTGTCATATTAAGATATATGCATAAAGACTTTTCAGATATTTCATTAAAAGCTTTGGTGGATATTTAGATGCTAGGCTTTCTTATTCTTGCTAATTTAGACTATTTTGTATTTGGTTGGTTTTGTTGTGTCTAAATCTTGTTTTGCAGTCTTCTAGCTGCTGCTATAATTATCTGAATTTGCTTCTATTATTTCTTACTTCCTGCATAGCAATCTGAGATCTTTCCAGTATTGTTCCTGATCTTGTCAGAACTAAATTAGTTGTAATTGTTTGGATGGGAGTAATCCCGCTGAAGACACTAATTGCTCCACTTGAATATCTACATGAGGAGATGTTTGCAGAAGTAGAACATTAGTTTTCTCTGAAAATTTAAGTGTTTCTTTACACCTTCTAGGTCTTTAATGGGGACATTAAATATATTTAGTGCTAGCACTGATCCTTGCCTAACAAAGTCTATAAGCCATTTTCATTTGTATTTATCTTACTCTAGTGCAACATGAGCATAGTGCTGAGGCTTACTTTTTAGGGCACACTGTTATATCTCATGCCCTGCAGGTCACCTTCTCCTTGGTGGCTCTGTTATTTGTGCTGCCATTCTCCAAAGGTGACAGTTTTACATGAGCTCCATGTGGAGGAGAGTACAGATACATATGACTGACGTGTACTTTGAATTTTTGGACATGATGGAGAGCTCTTTAGAACAAACAGAACTGTGTTTTTTGGATTGGTGTGATTGCATGCAAGTCAGGGAGTGTCACATCTCGCTCCTTTCACAAACTGAGTACCTGATTCTGTATAGGTACTTAAATTTTCTGAAGGTGTGAAAGGATGTGCAAAAATCTCTTGTCGTGAGCTTGCTGCTGCCTAGCAATACTTCTCCAGGGCAGATTTTAAACTGAGGGTTCTAATATAAGCATTTTGAAAATATTACCTGTATTTTAAATCGTGCTTCTGCTCTGAAGCCAAGTGTAAAACACCACGAATCATTAATAGGTAGCCTTGAGTTTGTGTAAACAAAAGTGTCTCCCAAGCTGTGGGGTCAGTTGGATGCACAGTTCTGCCAAATAATGTTTGTATGTCTGTGAACATGATTGAAAAGAGATGCTGTCAAAGCAGTGTCTTTTGACATCTCCATTGTTAAACAGTTTGAAGGGCTCCTGAACTGACTCACTTATGCAGCCACCAAGGATTATTTACAACCATGAGATGTAGGACCAAAATTTGCACTTTTGTTTGCCACAATCACTCTAAGGCTGTGGTAGATGAGACACAGAGACAGGGTGATAAATGAACCTGTTTTCTTCACTTCCAGATGTGAAAACCCTCTTTCTACTCAAAAGCCTTGTGCTTTACACATCCAAAGATGGTCTATTTTGCCCCAGAACTGTAGCAACAGCATATATTGAGGTGATTATCTACTGAATATTGTTACAAAGAAAAGTACCTCTGAAGTTACCTACAAAGAATAAACTGATGACAAATAGTTTATTTGTCATAATTGTAGGTATTTCTGATTGTAGGTATTTCTCAGGGTCTCCTAATTTACCTGTTTATTGTTTAAAGACTGGCCTTTGCTGAAGGAATTTAGCTCCTTAGTGGTGGGTGCAGCATCATTACAAGTCACTGCAAGGAACCCAGAGAGAGGTCAGATGTCTGGGAGGTCACATGTGAAAAAAACCTGATGTGAGCAGCTTCATTTGGCTCCACTGGGACTAATCCCATGGCTGAAACTTGCACTATAAATACCCTGCTGAAGAAACCATGAAAGCAAAGTTTGATCAATTTTTAATGCATGTAAAACCATAAGCTGTCCCATTCATGGTCTTTTCAGCTATCCTGGTTTTTACTTATATGTGTTTAAGCCTTGAAACTGATGGGAAAATCAGTATTAAAATTCTGTCTGAAAACCATCTAGGAGTTTTTTTAAACATCTGATAGCAAATAATTTATAGAAGTCTCAGTATTTCTGACACCTTAGTTGAGAATAATTTTTTTATGTAGATAAAGTTGTTCTACAAGGTTCTTTAGTTTTTAGTATGTCTCATTAAATAATATCCAATTTATTAATTTCTTTTTAATCTTACTCTGATGTTATGTACTAATTTTTCAATATGATGATGTCTTTTACATGCTATTTGAATGACCTAAAACATATGAGACACAAAAATTGCCCATCACCCTGCACAAGACTTGGTTAATTCCAACTATTAGCTATTTAATCTATAGATTGCATTCATATCTTCTTTCTTTTGGGGGCATCTGCTTATGCTGGATTGTGTCTCCTGTGAATTGCATTTAAAAGCAAACTTGGCAAAACATTATCATGCCATCTTTCACTTTCAGCATTTTTATTAACATTATATTAATGTTCTCAAAGGGATGACAAGGCTGTGAGCTGTCAGATTCTGCATGCACATGTGCATACACACACATGCACAGGTCCTCTCTCAGACAATCTGAGCACAGCCGTAATGAAGAAACACAGGGAACATGTGCATGCATATAAAAAGGGAAATAACAACTGCATTTTTTCCATTTTTAAGACTACTATGGTTTAGCCTGGCATGGAGTTAAACACAAACAGCACCACAGAGCTGTTTGCTCACTTCCCCCAGGTATGATGGAGGAGAGAATGAGAAAAAGGTAAAACTTGTGGGCGGAGAGAAAGTTTAATCAGACCGAAAAGGAAGGAAAAAAAATAATAATTATAAAACAATGTACAAAACAAGTGATGCCCAATGCAGTTGCCAGCTGACCAATGCCCAGTCAGTCCCTGAACAGGAGGCTGCCACCCCCAGCCAGCTCCCCCCAGTTTTGTTGCTCAGCATGATCCATACAGTGTGGAAGATCCCCTTGACCAGTGGGGTCATCTGTCCCAGCTGTGCCACCTCCCAGCTCCTTGGCAGGGCAGGGCAGCACGAGAAGGTGAAGAGTCTTTGATGTGGTGTCAGCCATGCTCAGCAACAACTAAATCATCAATGAGTTATCAACATTATTCTTACCTTAAATCCAAAACATGGCACTGCACCAGCTACTAGGAATCAAAACAACTCTGCCACAGCTGAAACCAGGACAAAGACTTAAAAGGTGTTGATGGGGATTTTGAGAAGCTACTCACAGTTTATTAGGTGATGGTTTAATGAAGTTTTTAACAAGATTTAAGCATCTAGCCATCTTAAAGATTTTAAAAAATATCTCAAAGAACCTATTGTAGGTGCAGAGGATCTTTGCAAATATGATTATTAATGCTAAATCCAGTCATGTTTGAAAGGAAGAAAAAGCTTTCAGTGGCCATTAGGTGGACTTCAAAGTCAGTCCTTTTTCCAAGAGACTGTTTACATCTCTTTTTTGGACTGCTGTATTTTACTGCTTTTCTTGTAGCAAGTCACTCCTCACTGATAAATTCTTCATAAACAGTTTTGCCCAAAGAGTTAATTTTCCCGCTGTTCTTCCAACTTCTGTGACCTCCTCCCTTGCTGCCTGCTCCCCATTTCCTCTTGGCTGCTTTTCCCTCTCCACCCTGCAGCTCATCCATTGCATTATAGCAATTGCCTGTTTCTTCCACTCCTTTTGCCCAGCTCCTAGGCAGTTTAGGTTTTTGAAGGGATTTCTTAAAGGTGTATTGCCATGGAGGTGATTGCATTGCTATTTTAAAACTACTTTTTCCTAAAACACAACAGTGATATGTTAAGAATTAGATCTGGGATTTAAAATTATTGTTGTCTTTCTACAGATTTTTTTCCCTATAGAATGAGTCACTAAAGCTCTTAAGCACAGTACAAAAGAAACAAGTTAATTTCAATAGTGCTAATAATTGATGACACATGAATGGAAGAAGACATAAGGAATAAGCATAGCAGTAACAGTACAAATCTGTATTTAGAGCTCCTTAACTGACTTCACTGCTAGCTCTTACTTGGAGTGTTAAGATCATTTGAATTGATTGTCCCTTGTGCTGACAGATCATGCTTGTTTTGAGTGTATTTACTTAGATTTAAAGTTACATGGTTGAAAATGGCATCATATCTATGTTATTTTTCTGTACACCATTGCAAATCATCCTGTACTTGTGGGCAAAGCCCTCTGATATAGCAGGACTTGTCTTGATAGGTGAGCTGATTCCATACCATTTTTATTTTGTCTGAGTCAATTTTCATTCCCAGGGCAAATGCTTATTTAGTGAAAATGGGATGAGAGCTTAAACCACTCTAACTCTCTTAGACCTAAAGTGTTCAAAGAGGGTCAAAGTGCACCCTTGGTCCTTGGAGCTGAAGCTAACCTGCTACTAAATTAGAAGTGAATAAGAGAAAATATTCTTCAACTGTTCTATCAAAGAAATAGAGTTGTAAAACTCTGGCTTGAAAAATGTCTAATAATTTTTTTTGCCACCATCATTTTGTCAGGATTTCTATTAACTGGGATTCTGTGTTCATTGATAAAATTTTACTACGTGCATGCAGCATAGCCTCACTGAGAAATTAAATTTTTAGCTGTTCAAAATTTTTCTTTTTTAAATCCCAGTGTCCTTCTGTGAGAGCTAGTAATAGAAACCTCAGCTGCTAAAATGTGCTAGCAGCCTTAACTGTAAGAAAAAATGTTTTATGTATGTGATTTTACATGGTAAATTCTGTACAGTAGCTGAAAGCAGGTTAAAAAAAATTAATCAGCTCTGATCTTCTTGATAGTGTTGTTTGCACAACTTAAAATGACCAGTAATTGTCTCACAGATGCATAGCAATTATAGTCTAAATGCAGATGTTTCCTTTTCCTTCACTGCCACGAGAGTCACTCTTCAGAGTTGTATTGTGTAACATCCTATGTGGCACATAAAAGTACATCTTTATATAGCAAGGGACTCCCTTATCCATTTGTATTTATATATAACACTACACATGGGTATGATGTTTAGAGAATGGTTTGGCAGAGGCAAGTATTCAGATATTATCAAGCACTGGAATTAAAGTTACACGTGCAGTTTTAATTCAGTGGCTGATGCATCTGCTTTAACTGTGTGATGGTGCACTGGTGTTTCACAGGATGTACTCTCTATTCATCATAGGGTGGAAGTGCTCTTAGGATGACTCTTATGTGTAGGAGTTCTGCTGCAGAAGTTGTAAAATGTATAAATGAATAAAACAGGAGATTGCAGGAAGACAGAGGATCTCTTATTTCTTTAAAAAGAGTGAGTGTTGCTTTGGAGATTGAAGGGTGGGCACAGGGTTACTGTAAATGAGCTGAACAACTGGTTTAAAACATTTTTTTATCTTCCATTTTTAAGTGCCTGAATCAAAGTATGTAGTTGGATTTATAGAAGCTCTTCAGCTGCTATTCACCACTGAACTCTGTGTGTGCTGTAGTCTGAGTATTATTGATATGTAATTTTAATAGCTCTTAAAAGTCAGATCCCTGGCATCTTAGTTTGACCTGGGTAAAAAACATTGACCTCCTGGTTTAGTTTGCATCCTGTGTAATGGGAGTGAAGCAGTCAGATCCTACTGTAGTGATGAGCACCACAAAACAGTCTACTAAATAATTGTTCCTTCTTCACACCAATATTTGAATAGCATGAAGTAAGTTAAGTTCTAGGGCTGCCCATTGAACTGAATAACTGTTATGGAGTGAATATCACCCATCATTTGCACTAAATAAGAGCAAGACTTTTATTAAGAAAATTACTGAGGATGTAATAGTAGATGATCACATCATTATGACTGCATCATAATATACAAATAAACAGGCTGAACCAAGGCTGCATGGTGAACCTTAAGTCTGGGATTTGGTAACATTTTAGTACTTAACTTTGAAGCCTTAAGAAAAGTATTTTAACAGGAACTTTGTGTTTAATTTCCTACTGTTGTTAAAAACAAACTGGAAAAGCTCTGCTGATTGGCAGGTTTTGACACTTCGACTACAATATGGAAAATTCTGTTGGATTTCAGGGAGATACTGATAGCATTTGTCATATAAATCAGTAACACAGGGGAAGAGGCACTTTTTTTCTAGAGGAACTCTCAGGTATTTGCTAATGGCTGAAGTTGGGGTGAAATTTCCCTTTCCTTCCAGGCTCCTTAGGAGAATGTGCTTCCCTGTGCTCCTTCTTCCCAAGTGTGGCTCTTTCTGCCATGTCTCCCAGCCTGCTCCTGCCGTGTCTTCTGCCTCTCCCCCACTGCTAACTCCTTCCTCACTGTCCACTGCTCACTCCTCTGCTGACCTTGGCCCTTCTGCTCTTGCTCTGCCAGTTCTTGTTTCACTCCTGCATGTCACAGCCCTTCTCAGCTCCACCTGGTCCGTCCTGTCATTGTTCCGAGGCACTGGCTCAAGCAGTCTCTGATTTCTGTGCCTCCCTGTGGCCTCTGGCTGCATACTCCATTCCTTGGCTCTTGTCTGTCTTTTCTGAAGTTCGTGCCCTCCTTGTTCACCAAAATACCTTGTTCAAAGCCTCTTGCAGAGGCAGTACCAGTTCCATGCCAGCATGTCAGATCCTGAGCTCTCCCCCCAGCCGCTTCCTCCAGCACTGATGATTATTAATCCCAACAGTTACCTTGCAGGTCCCTTTCTCCTGCAGTCTTTATCCAGAGTCTGCTGCTCCCCTGAATGCTTTCAGCTGCAGCTGCCAGGCTCTGGCAGTGTCTGTTTGTCCCTCAGGCTGTCAGTCTTGGTGTATTTCTCCAGCCCCTTCCTCCGGCACGCTGGTTCCGGTGTTTGTCCTCTCTCCGCTCACATCATACGGCTTCTTCCTCTGGCTGGCGGAGCGAGTCACGGAGAGCAGAAAGAAACAGTCTCCTGCCTCCCCCAGCTCTGGTGCCTGCCTCCCCCTGCTCTCCATGCCTCTGTCTGCGCTGCCACCAGGCTGAAACCATGGCGAGCCACGATTAAACGCAAAGATTAGCTTTTCCTCGGGGTCTCCAAGCTGGAAGGATCCTGGTCAGCTCCTTGGTGGGGATGGTAGGTGTCCCGAGGGTGAGGTAAGAGCTGGGAGGGTGAAATTTGCTTGGTCATTCTGTGATGGTGGAGTATTGGTCTGGCAGATCTAAAACCCCTAAGAGACTCTTTAGGGGGTGCCAACCTGCAGGGATTTTGACAATACATTGAAGACATTTTAGTTGGGAAATCTGAACATGGCCTTGTTAAAAAAAAATAAATCTGGTAAAATAACATTGGTAGTAGCCTGAACACAAGGAATAATTAAATCAAACTATTTACCTTTGCAAAGAAGAACTGCTAGTAGGTGAGGAGAGATTAAAAGAAGTTAACTTGCTCAGCAAAACCAAAAGAAGGTGAGAGGCGATAGAATGCAGCCTATGAATACATTGGGGAAGCAAAAAAGGTTATTTAAGGAAATGAACAGTGTTGTTGCAAAAAAACCCCAAAAGACCAGGAATAATATTGAGGTGGCAACTAGAAAATCACTTATAATCAAGACAGCAGGACGTTCTGCAGCAGTTTTCCTGTCAGAGCAGTGAGATCAAACCCAGACTTTAAAAGCTTTACTTTATACTTCCTGATGCCAGGGGTAGCAGATGATATTTATACCTCAAAGACTTATCACTCTGACAAATGTAGACAGATTTTTAACAAAGATGGCAAAAGACTTATGTCTAGCTTAAAGCATATTCATATTTGAAGTATCCATCCCAAAGCCTACAGTGTTCTCAAAAAAGATCACTGGCATATTTTTTACTGTTAACAAATAACTACTGGATGTTTTCATAATCTTGTTCTCAGGCTTCTCAGTCAGCCTTTGACTAAAAATTTTCAAAAAATTTAAACCTTGGCAAGGGAATCTTTTCAAGCATATTTAAGATATAGAAACTCAAAATGGATTTTATAAGAGAAAATATAATAATTTAATTATTAATACTAGTGTATATAATTATAAGAATATGTGTTTTCAAATAGTTAAATATTGATTGACTTCAAATTTAGTTCTAAAACATGGAATTGAAACAGCTTGAAAACTTGTTTATTTCTGTAAGAAGGGAAACTTACAAGTCAGGAGTGTTAACTGTTAGTACTGAAAGCATAGTATCAGTACTACTGTTTTAGATTTTCTTAATGGCATTAAAAAAAAAATTCTTCTATGTCCTCTTTTGATCTTTTCTTGAAAACAATCTATGCCCACCCCAAGTTCAAAAGCTACTTAGAACTTTAATTTACTCTTTGCTTTCCAGAGTGCTTCCACACACCATTTATATACCATTTATAGCAAGAGTAATTTAGTTTGCTATTAAAACATTAATATATAATATAATGCAGTCTACAAGGTGAAGTTTAGGAGGCTGAGAAAAGGATTTGAAGCTAGATGATTTCTTCCTCTGTTACTTGGTTGGCCTTGTAGGTGTGGTAGGCAAATAAAACTCTGTGTGCCTTCCTCAAACCTTAGTTATTTTGTCATGTTATGCTGTTTTGTGTCTGGCAGACCAGGGGAGATCTGGGTGTGCCATATCTGAGTGAATACAAAATAGCTGCAATTAAAAATTGACACAAAATTTATTTTTATGTAATGGGAAGTTTTCTTGCAACAGTTACATTCAACAGTCATCTAAGGTATATACATTTCTTATACAGAAATAATTCAGCATTTTGAGAACACGAAATCCTGGCATTTTAGGTATTAATACAGGAAGCATTAATTTTGAAACAAGGTAATGATAATTATAACAGAAGAGCACTTATATTTTCCTGATGGTTTTAGCATAAAACATAACTAAAATACCTATTCCCCAAGCTGTAACTTCTCAGATACTCAGAGGTCAAAATATTATTTCCCCATCTGCAAAACCTTCAATACCTTTCTGTTGGCTTCTATAATGCAGGTAAGCTATTTCAAGCTTAAATCCTGCAATTCATACTGAAAAACTAAGTAGAGGAAATAGATGAGGAATAAAAGGATGGATTTAATATTTAACATATCATGGCTGTCACGTTGATGATATTATTAATTTTTAAATGACATTCAGAAAGAATACACATTTTTGTTAGTTTTACTGAGAAGCTTTTCAAAAGAACTAATGGCTTTGGCACAGTTAATAAACTGAATATTATTTGGTCCCACTTGCATGCAGGTCTTGGTTACACTGCAGGAAGGATGCCTTGCTTTTTAACATATTCATATGAAAGAGAAAAAAAAAGCAGTTTTTCAGCACAGCAACATACTTGTTATTCTCTCATGATGGCTATCTTCCCTGGTGGCTGTTGCTGAGATCTGTAAGGATTACTTTGACAGTATCTGATCCCTCAGCTCAATCTCACAGTTAGCAGGGTGTTATGAATGTGAAGCATCTACCAACTTTCTGCTCCTGAAAACAGAAACTCTGCTTGTTGTAGTGTAATAGTTATTCACTGATTTCCAGATTACCAGAAGATGGTATCATTTCAGACCAATAAGTGCTTGAAATTCAGTGTATTCCTGCAGAATTCATACCTGAGCTGCAGCAGTTCCTGTTGCTTCCATTGCACATATTCCATTCAGGGACTACTTCAATATTTTACCCAATTAGTACTTAAAATAGAATGTAGAAGCAGTTGTCAGAGCAGGGATCAGAGCCCAGCACTTCATCTCCCCAGAGAGCATTGTGTGCTCCAACACCAAGCAGCTACACTTCTCTTCCTCTTTTCCCATTCTACAGCTAGAAATCTTACCCTTTTTTAATTTTTTAAACATTTTTCCTCAACCAGGAGGTTGTTGAGGAATAGTCTCCAGACTGCCTGCTGGGAGATGAGGGTCTCAGCCTAGGTCTCAAGCTTCTTATAATTAAAAGGAAAAGACAAACAGCCACTTCACTTCCCTTAGAGTTTAAAAGAAACTAATGCTCTCTGCTTTCTGTTATGACTGAGGACCAATTTCAGAAGAAAGTTTGAGTATGCCTTACATCCCTGAAGAATCAAATGCTTCATCATGCTGAGTGACCACTTTTTCTGACTACTTGGTTCTACCAAAAGCTCCATTTTGCATCACATCACTTTTAGATATATAAATAGGTGGCTATCCAATAAACATAGTTTGATGTTACAAAACTACTGCAACACCTAAGTGCTTAAGTGGATCTAGCACTTTATCCATTTTGAATTTCATGTCCTCAAGTAACCTATTTCTTCCAGAAAAATTGCATCCATAATGTTATTTTCAAAGTGGGGCAATGATAGAAATTGACCTACTGGCATCCAGAAAATACCTCATCTTCTTTTGAAAGCCTAAGAAAGCATCAGAATTTCCTTGTGTAAATACAATCACAGACTCAAAAATCTGTGTGATAGAATAAACACTGAATGCTTATTTCCATCTTCTCCTAACTTTAGAAAGAAAGAATGTAAGTTCTCTCTGCAAAGCAAGTAGATATTGATATTGTCTTGATGTTTGAAAAGCCTACCTGTTTGCAAAGACAGTTTAACATAGAGCCAGACCCTGGATGATCAGGAGTTTCAGATTTAGTGTATTTGCCTTCCAGCTTTCTGCTTATTGTTTTATAACATTACATACAACTCAGAAACTCTGTAGTAATCTTTGTATTTCCTGATGACATAGGCTCTTGGAAGTATGAGTGCCACAGAACCAGAGAAAAATATTAATTTCCTTTATCTGCATCTCCACTGGTGATTTTTTTTTAAGTTCATCATCACTGAGTTTACATTATCCTTGTTTGTACTTTCCTGTGTGTGTCCATTTTGAATTTTGTTCGTGTCTGACAACATGCAGTCCCAAGGGACTCACACAGCCTGATTACATACATTGGGTGTTTTGTGTTCTGCATTGCATTATCATCTAATCAGGTTAAAGTGGTAAAGATTTACTAATGGGAACATTCAGTTGTCCTAGATTTTGTCTTGAATTTGTTATTTTACTTTAAAAGTTGATCCACTTTAAGATCATTCAGTCTGGGATGTTAAAGGACAAAATAGCCTGATACTTTCAATTGATATTCTAAATTATTTTAAGTTAGAAGAGATTTTGCTGAAACACACTGAGTAAAATCATTATTCCAGTGCTTCATTTCTGTTGATATTTATCCATTTCCCACAATGAATATAATAAAAGGAAAGAAATATTCCAGGAATTCTGAGATAGTTTTGTTAAGTGAAATAGAAATAACTCATAACTAAACTGAAAATTAAATGTCAATCAGTGTTGACCTGCACTTCTACAGCTTCCAAAAACCAGCATGAAAGGACTCACTGCAGTGGACAATCTTCTTAAAGATGAAATGTGAAAGTACAAGCTATTTGATTAGAACTCAGCTGGCCAGCACAATCTTTGATGTGTCACAGGGCTGGGGAGTTTTTGCAATATGAAGATAATTTGGTATCAGCCTTGCAGCAGCTTTTCCCAGCGGGTTTGCCTGACCGAATTTAAAACCTGACCTTGGCTGATGCTTCCTCCCCCAGGAAGGAGAGCGAGCAGTCCCCGCTGCTCCGGGCCCTTTCAGCTCCCGTTTACAGGTGCCCCCCTGATCTCTGTGGTGTGCATTACTCCGCACCACTGCACATCTCCCACTCCGTTTCCACCTGGTCTTCGGCAGCCGCCAAAGGCGCTGCTTTCCCTCCTCCAGGGAAATCACGCCTGGCAGCTTGGCCGAATCTCTCTTACGAGAAGGATCCTAAACGCTTCTTTGAAACCAGCCGGTCCCTGGACAGCAGCCCGCTTGTACAGCTCGGTTGCGAGCCTGACTGTCGGGCGGCTGTCGGGCGGCTGCTGCGCATCCCGGGCTCCGCGGGAACCCGGCGGCCGTGGCGCTCGGAGCTCGGCTCTGCGCTCTCGGCTCTGCGCTCTTGGCTCTGCGCTCTGCGCTCTCGGCTCTGCGCTCTCGGCTCTGCGCTCTGCGCTCTCGGCTCTGCGCTCTGCGCTCTCGGCTCTGCGCTCTCCGCTCTCGGCTCTGCGCTCTCGGCTCTGCGCTCTCGGCTCTGCGCTCTCCGCTCTGCACTCTGCGCTCTCGGCTCTC
>VZRX01020699.1:11913-22202 GCA_013398075.1 Notiomystis cincta
AAGGTGCTGTGTAAGTAGAGAACCACAAAGAGACAAAAGATAGATATTTTCTCTTTCCTGTTGCTTCATTAATGCAGTGCGATGACACGTATGCTCTTTATAGAAAAACTATGTCTATTTGTATTGTTTTCCCCTACACTTGTGTTTCCAAGAACACCTTTCTGGGAAAGGGGTATGACCCAACTTTCTTTCTGACAAATAATCTACTTCCCTTTTTTTTACTCTAGTTATCCCACAAGTGTTTCAAGGCAAAGTTCTTCCTACTTGAGCAACATACTCTTTTCTCCAAGCTAGACATGGACAAAAATACCAGAATTCTTTTAAATTAGTTCAGTTCACACATCATTTCATTAGGTATGAATCAACTAATACATGCTATCACTATTATTTGTGGGTTATACTCTGCTTTTGCCAGCCACTTAATTCTTTTCTGTAACTGAATTCACAGACTCAAATCAACTCCTGCATTCTCTCCACATACAACTTGAAGGGAAAAAGCTCTGTATTTTTAGAAACCTTCTCTTTTCTCAACCACTTTCTCTTAGGCACAAATAATATTTTTACAAGTTTTTGTTATTAAATTGATGTGTGAGAAAGGCTACAGAAAAGATTCTGGTATAGGGAACACTTTTGCTTCTTACCAAATTCCTCAAGAAAACCATAGCATTGTATGTTTCTTCCCACAGTAAATCATCAAGACTAGAGAGGTTAGCTTTCAGAGAGAATTACAGCAGCTACCATTTCAGAGAGTTTCTTTTAACCATGCTCTTATATTTGAGAGCAGAAGTGAACCAGATCATTAGAAAGCACATTTTAAATTGATGCTGCTCACAATTAATTAGGTGACTGATTAGACTCTGCAACATTTTATCTGCCGTGTTCTAAATTCTGTGCATGTCTCAGGCAGAGAGATACGGGGTTTAGATGAAAATTCCAGCAGGGACCTAACTTGTGCGTGTTGGCAGAACACCACAAAAATTTGGATGGATGAACTCCCCCACCTCACACCACATTTCTGATTCAGTCAAGAAATTGCAAAAGAAATTGGAAAATGTATCTGAAATGATAAGAAATAAATTAATGAATTTATGAGATGTGGCATGTATTTTCCATTTTTCTCTTCACTATGCAGACTGAGAGGAGAAAAATGAGAATCTAGTACTTGGCTCTGCATTTCTACATTAAATACAAACATATGTTTCTGATCATTTTTCAACCACAAGGATCCTGAGACTCAAAAATAAATAACTTTATTTTAATCATGTAAAAGGGCTAACAAAAATGAGCATCCTTACTATGCAGCATTTATATTCCAGGACAATACATAATGGTTTTCCTTTTTAAAAAAATCCCCATATCTGTGGTTCTCTCATCTTTCTCTCTACTGCGTTTAATTTATTGTGACAATTTCTTGTTCATATCATCAAGCAGTCAAGAAACAAAGGGTGAGTTAATTCTTTAATTCAGTGACTTATATGAATCATTAACTTTGTTTCAAACATCATAAATTCATCAAACAGTAGAATGGATCCTTATTTAGATTGCTTACATTTCTTATGACTGGGAGAAGATTCTAACTGTGCAGCAACTCATTAGGTTGATGCCTGAGTTCTGCTGGATTTTCAGGCAAAGGCCAAATGCTTATTTTGTTTATATATATGCTGCAATAGTCAAAACTTTTTCTAGGTCAATAACAAAGAAAATTAAATTTCTTGGCATTGGTAGAAAGCTGTCATTTATTTTCAGGCCCTCTTCCTTTAAATAGTGCTTTCTAACAAAAAAGAAATAGACCTCTATTGTTGCTTAAGGTCTGTGCCTTGCAGTAATTTTCATTCAGTGGAAACACAGCACGCCTTCAATTATGTTAGGCTTAGTCATTTCAGAAACAGCTCTTTTTTGCACCTATATTTTGCAGTACTTTCATAAGGACTATTTACTCTCAGCACCTGAAAGTTTGACTCTAATTATTTTGTGTACGCTTTGTTAATTGCATGTATGTCATCAAAAGGAGTGTATCATCCAATGTTTCAAACATAAAGTTTCAAGATTCTTTATCAATATGCTATACAGACCTTGCTGTCTATATTTTTTGTATTTTGGAAATTCAAAACATTTCTCCAAGCACTTTGTGTTTTTCCAGCAACAAAACAGAAGGAACTGAGACATATTCAACTTCTTGTTTTGTTGGTTTTGTTTTGATGAAAACTTTCCTTCTATTTCTTCTTCATTTTGTCTCACAGGAGGAAACATCTGCCCAGAAACCATTTTTATCAGTCTGTTCCTGAAGGGCTACACCCCATAGAAGGGGCTCAACACTGTAACAGTAAGAATAGAAGAACTGCAGTCCAAGGGAATAACCCATGTTGGAGGAGGTGGGAAGGACAGTCTCCTGTGGGAAGGACCCCAGGTCAGAGCAGGGCAAGAGCATCAGGAGGGAGAAGCAGCAGGGACAAAGTGCTGTGAACTGACTGCAACCCTTTGAGTTGAGTCTTGTACGATATGTGTGCGAGAGAAAAGTGGTTTTAGATTTGTTCTCATTTCTCCACATCCTAATCTGATATTATTTGACATTAATTAAAATAAATTTCCCCAAGATCAGTTTGTTTTGCCTATGATGGTAAATGGTAAGGGATGTCCCTATGCCTATCCCTATCCTGACCCAAACCTTTCCACTGTGTTTTAATTAATTGAGCAGGGGTGTGATAAAGCACTTTGATGGGTATGTGCCCCTCAGCCAAGCTCAACTCAGCCCCTCAGGCAGATTCAACCGCCAGAGAAATCAGAGGTGTTGATCAAGCTTCCAGCAGAAACAAATGGTAGGAAATGCTGAACCCATTATAAAACATAAAATGACTAACATGAAAAGACTTGTAAAATCAAGACTGGAAAAAGAAAATGGTGGAGTTATGAGATACAGACAGTATATAATGCTGCCAGATAGAATGCTGGACTGAGGCAGGATTTGTTCTTTCTTAGAACAAATTTTTTTTTTTTTAGAGTTTATATCTACAGTAGGTGACAGCTGATGCAGGAAAGACTGAACTTCAGGTTTGGAAGTTGGTCTTGTATTTGATATAAAAAAGACTGGGGGCTTCATTTAACTGTGGAAGTGAAAACTTCTGTCTTTATATTACAGCAAGATCTCGAGAAAATATGACCATGCTAAGTTCCCAATTACACAAATGCTTTTCAGGAGGGAATGTGGGGGAAGTCAGCCAAACCTGCAAACTGTAAAGCTCTGGCCTGTTATCCCTCACAGCTCCAGAAATGAGAGTCACTGCAGACATTAACGCTTCTAAAGATGGAGTTGGAAGAAGGCTTTGCAAGACACTTCCCTTTAACTTTGAAGTGGAACCGCTGAAGATCATGTCAGAGGTCCTTGGCCCTGAAGGTCAGCACTGTCACTGGCCAAAGGAACCACCACATTAGAGGGCAGAAGTGCCTGGGAGTCGCCCCTGGTCCTTTCTGCGTCCTCTCACCCAGCAGTTCTAAGGCTGGAGGAGCTCAGCCGAGTCAGGTGCTCACAGTGCTCTGCTACAGCTAAGGAAAAACAAAACTCAGACACTGAAGGCAGACACAGGCCACAGCTTTACAATGAGAGGTGTTTGCCTCTGCTATTTCTGTTCTTCTTGTCTGGTTACATTTATCTGTTCCACAAAATCCTTCCCAGTGCCTCCCATCTTACTACTCACGGCCTTTGTTGTGCCTGCTGCCTTCCATCTCATGCACAACAGCACAAAACACACTCAGTTTCCAAATTCCATGGTCTGTGGTGGTGCAGTTATAAAGCACCAGATGCAGAAAGAGCAGCAACACCCCAGGAAAACAAGTGAAAGGGACTATTGCTGACCAGCAGAAACACAGAACTGCTGGAATTGAGCACACAGGCTACAGCTGGATTTGGCTGATTGGGGTTTTTGGTGGTCACGGTCTTGTTGTTGATATTTTTCTTTCCCTGAGACACATTTGGAACATCCCATCTGATTTTCTGTCTTCAGAGCTCATGGCCTAAACCTACCCCCACTCTGCCTGCTTGATCCATGTGCCTGTGGGTTCTGCCTGTCCAGTGGACAGGGAGACCATCTCTCCTGGCACACAGTGCTTTGTGCAGCACAAATGTTCTTGGATTTCTGCTCTATACACCAGTGTAAAGTAAATATTACCCCCACAAATCCACAACATTCCCATCCAAGCATGAAGCTTATTTGTTTAAACCTCTCTTGATGTAATAGTTTTCATTCCAGTTCAAAGAAGTCCTCCTTGTCTGCTCCATTTCACTTCCATTGCAGAATATTTTATTTCCCCCTTTCTAGGAGACACTGCATAGTTCCAGAATATGTTATTGCATTAAGCAAACAAAAGAACTGCATGACCTATCCTACACAAGTAGTTAGACTTGCATAGTACATTGACACTTTGCTCACCTTGAAACCACAGCGAATCTCTCTTATCACTAAAAAGAATTGCAGCATATATTTCTCACATGTACCTAAGCTCTGTGTAAATCATCTTGGATGCTACCAGAGCTTGTAAACAAAACACAATACAGACATGCTCAGATATAAATTCTGGCTTCATGTTTATGTAAAATATAAATCTGTTCAGATACTGAGTCCCACAAGCACATGTCATCTTTCAAACTCTCTGGCTACATTTCATTTGCAATACTACAATTAGAAACCCTGAACATCCAGCAGAATTCTGTTCAGTTCTTCCAAAGAGGAGAGGAGAGGAGAGCAGAGCAGAGCAGAGCAGAGCAGAGCAGAGCAGAGAGGAATTTGGATTTGGGGGTCATAAAATGCTATTGGCTGAGAAGAACATTGAGTTCACTGTTAAGTGGCACGATGAAATTGTACTGTCCTGTCACATCTTATTTTGAAACCAAGAAATATTCAAGACTAGTTTAAATGAAGCAAGATTCCTATATTCCCGTTAAGAAACCCTAGCAATAAAAGACAGAACCAGATTATATGTCTACTTGTTATTGTTTTGTTAATTGGTAGGGTTGTTTCTCTGTTCCTCCATGTGGCCACTCATTCCAGATTAAATCATCCAATAGAATGCTTACTTTATTTCCCATGAGTTTTTCAGTATGCAACACATCATGTGCAACACTAAGGGAAAGCTGTGGCTACACAAGGCTTTTGTTTGGGCAAAACATCTCCTTGAATTTACAAATATGTGTGGCACAACCATTTGTAATGAAACAAACAGCAATAATCATATTTTCTTGCCATAATGTATCCTGCATACAAGTTATTAACTTATTCCCTGAATCAGTAACAACTAATGATTAATAATACTTGGTTGTCACTTTTCTGCCATAGAGATATGGACTTTTAAATATGCTATCTTGTTGTTTTGTCATTTATCACTCAAGCTAAATTTTAAATTTTAAATTTAATTTTCTTAATCACTTAAAGGGTATATTTCTACAAGATTTAATTGCTCAGATGTGACAATCTCTCATCTTTGGACAATTTATCTTGCCCAAGAAAACTTACTGCTATTACACAGGACTAGGTAGAGGATTCTGATTCAGTCAAATGTCCAGTAGATTAACTGCAGTGGAAGAGTTTCAAATATGAGTGAGAAATAAATGTTATAAAAATTAAAAGCCCCAAACCAATAATACCAATAATTCCAGGGAAGATGCAAAGCCTAGCAAGGCTTTGGAGATAAGGGTTGTTAGAATGAAGGACCAGGCATCTTGGGCTGCATTAGAGAAGCATTGCCAGCAAGACAAGAAAATGGAGAATATGTCATTGCACTATGTGCAATCATATTGCAATATGTGATCAGTCACTAATGACAGTGTATGGAAGAAATAGAATAACTGATTTTTGAGACACTAGATGCTTTTGTGTTCTTTGTACATCAATATTACACAAGTTCACATCACACATGTAGTTTTAAATGTTCAGTTCTGAAAATGCACTTTTTTTCCTGACATCTTTCTTGTGATGCCATGCAACAAAGTATAACATATTTTGGCAATCAGACAGATTCAGCTTAGAAACCATGCAAGGCACAAAAAAATGTGGTCCTGTCAGGATTAAAATTTTATTAATTCACTGTATATTCAAGTGGTCGTGGTCATGGTCTTGCCCAACTGTCAACCTACATGGCATCAGATCACATCCTTGTGATACAATATTTATAAAAAGAAGAGATGCATCCATAGATAAACTTAATTGTTCTACACAGCAGAAAACAAGACAATACAGGGAGCCATAGAGTTAATTATCATATTCTGCAGGTTAAAAATCTCTGAAGAGCAATATTTTGCAAGTATCTAAACTGCCATGAAAAAAAACAGCAAAAGCAAACAGTGTGTAAAATCATCATATTAAAAGTAAAGTCTTAAAAAGCAACTTTATTTTTCATAAAATGTGATTTTTATTTAAAAAATGCTGTCAGGTGGTCACAAAAATAAGACTGGCAAGGGTATAGCACTTCCCACCAGTAGGATGTGGTGTAACTTAACTTTCTCTCAAGACTATTTGATTCAGTGAGAATGTTTGAGAAGGAAGAAGTTGACGTTTGACTGCTTAATTTCTGATTCACCTATTATAACTGTGAAGACACAGAGATAATAATAAACAATGACAACTAAAACCACTGAGGAAATAAATCAGATATACTTTGGCTTTTAATACAAGCCAGTAACTTGCTTTGGATTTTCTTTCAGCCTTATGCAAATACAAAAGTGCTGGCATCAGAAGGAGTCACATCAACCCTGCAGCTGATAAATCTCAGAAGAGAGATTAGAAGAAAATATATAGATGTCCTAAAATGTAAAGAATGAAAACTATTTGAGTGCATAGATGGGTGTTAAGTGAAAATGACATTGCAAGATATCACTGTGAATTAATAAAATAAACATTCAGGAAAGGAGTAAACACAAGATGTCTCAGATACAAAGTATACTTGAGAAAGAACAGGAGTTACCTCAATTTCAGAGTCACATAGCAAGTCCCATACAAGTACAGTCAGGTTTTCCCCACAATATTAATGGAAGAAATGCAAATTACAATGGTAACAATGAAGTTCATTTTCTCTCTTGACAGCTGCCCCAGCTTGTCAAAAAAAGTTGCTGCTTAGTTTACAATACAGATATTCAGATCACAAAGCTTCTGCCACATAAATGCTGTAAATAAGTGTTTTAGAATTACATAAAAAACTTTGAAGATTAAATTTCTCTGTCAACACAGTGGTTTTTTCTCTCTGCATCTTCTGCATATGCAAAAGCAAGAAACATTTAGTCTTTATGCTATGGGTACTTGAAGTATTTCACACTTCTAGCATGATTTTCCCATTTTTACTGCTAGCAAAAGACAAAATGAGATTTAGCTCAATACTGCATTTTTGAAGAGAAGGTGCTTTAAATCCAGCAATGTCCAGTATATTTGATCTGTAAACAGTAATTGGCTTTTCTGCTGCCAGATGAAACTCAACATTTGGACATTAGCAAAGTTTGAAATCAGGTAAGCATCAGAGAAAGAAAGCAGATTTTATTCCAGTGAGTGTCCTGAAAATGTTAGCTCTGGGTGACAATGAGGAGAGGCAAGGAGCTCCAGTGGACAAAGGAGAGCTCCAAAGCCATTCTCACACTGCTGCCATTTGTGTGAGAACGCCCTGTGACAGTTCGCTTACCATTAAGAAGAACATGCAAAAAAATCGCCCCTAGCCTCGAGCCCACTCAAGCTGACCTCGGATTTAAGATGCAAGATGGTGTGTGA
Organism: Notiomystis cincta; assembly: GCA_013398075.1. Taxonomy (NCBI): domain Eukaryota; kingdom Metazoa; phylum Chordata; class Aves; order Passeriformes; family Notiomystidae; genus Notiomystis; species Notiomystis cincta. The sequence goes on from VZRX01020699.1 coordinate 19,656, forward strand.
AGTTAGAAGGAAGAATGGTACAGCTGAGAAACCAATCTGGAACCCCGTTTCCAACTGTTTCTCAGTTGGCATCCGGTGCCCCCTTTCAGATTTCTTTGCCTAAACAAGCTGCAATTTGGAAACAAACTTCAGGGATGGTGGATTCACTCCTCCCTTTGACATCATATCAGAAATTTCTGTCATTTCATTTCAGATAGAAAACCACCAGGGCAACTGATTAGATGCCAAACAAGAGATGTGGCATCACAAGACAATCAGAGGAAGAAGCTGACAGACTTCTAGGTGAGACTGAGCAACAAAGGTTCTTAAAAGTGAAAACAAGCCAGCAGAAGAAGGCAGAAAAGAAGGGTAACATGACCACCTATTTGGTCTTCTGCTTTAACCATTAAAATAACATTTTTGTAGAAATATGCAGAAATAAGAAATGTAAAACTACATTAAATCAAGTTCAAAGGAAAGTGCCAAGAGAAGCTAAAAATGTGTGACTAGACAGAAACTCACATATAAAAAACCAAACAAAAACCCAAAACAAAACTAACACACTCCCTCCCTCTTCCCCCTGTCCCTTTCAGAAGAGTTTAAAAGTTATGTAGAATACAGACCTGATGTGATCAGGAAAGGTGTAATGGATAAAACCTGGAAATGTTATTAGAATTATTAGCTGTATTTAGCATGTACAGAGGGAATGCCAGAAAAACTGGCATTATTTATACCACAAGCAACTGCATCTTTTCTAGGTAGTTACAAACTCTTTGTCTATTATTTCCATGAAAAGCAAAACCACTCAATTTGTACATTGGACGTTCTATTGCAAGTGAAAATGTTAAATCATTTCTCAGTGAAGAAGTATGTGGCATTTTGGAAGTCTTTCCAATAGAATATAAATTGAGTTTTCATCAAAATAGTATATTGAGATAAGTATACATGTAAAATAGTAAGCTACTTTTTAATTAAATAGTTTCTCATGCAGATCTTCAATGCTCTGTTCTGCATTTGACTTCAGCAAGGACTCAAAAACATCACTAAAAGATGTTAAGCAGGAGGAAAGAATCTTATCTCATTACCTGTGATTACCACATTTCAAGCACTGGTGAAGCTGATGAACTGTTTAAACAGTGACGGCTAGAACAGGTGACAAGTCAGCATCTTATAGAAATACAGACTATTAACTGGATTTTGGGAATATGATAATTCCCCTGCCACAAAACAAAGTCTGCCTTTAATACAGGACTCAAAATCTGCAGGCCTCTATGACTCTTAAGGGAATTGGCAGGAGGTAACATTAGAGGGCCTAAGGACTCTTTCTGGCTTCAGACTGTACTAAACAGATCAAAACCTAAAACCCACTGGTACAGAAAGGTTAACAAAACATTCAGCTTTCTGCAACTGATTTTCCTTTTGACAGCATCAGGATTTTTCTGCTTGTCAAAACTTCAGCCAAAGAAAATGAGTAATTCAGTGTGGCTTGTTGAAGTAAACTGTGTTCTGATCTCATAAAGGAGATACTTGTTAATAGCTGCATTACCTAAACTAAAGTAAGATAAGCAGAATGTCTTAATTATGCACATCTAGCAAAACAAAAAAGCAGCTTGAAGTAGCTTAAAAGGGTAAGGATTTCCACCAAATATGGCTGGCTGCAGAAGTGGCTATCAAAAAATAATGTTGACTACCAACTTATTAATGTGTGAGAACTTCAGAGCAGACATAGCAAATGCCAACAGACTGCTGGAGGACGTTCTTCCAAAATGTATAAGCTTGTCTTTTACATCAAGCACATTTAGATGCAATGCCATGGGACTTCTGCAAATGCAGTACATCATACGAAAACCAAAGTTTTAAAATCAGTTTTCTCAGTCGGGGAGGGTGAAGACACCAGTAGAAATAAATTATGTTCTGTTGTAGGAAAAAAGGATTGTTTATTATTGGCATAATTGTCACCAATATTGCAAAGAGATGAGGAAAACAGACTGTGATTTGCAAACAGAGCAGGACTTCAAATGTTTCCAGGCTGAAAGGGGGAAAATGGCCCAGGTAAGCCATTTTACTATTTAAGTTGAGCAAACTGTAGAAAAACTTTCACTCAAAATTAAAAGCAAGAACAAGGCTAGACACTCCATTTTCTCCTTTGATCCTACTTCTTATAACCTCCAATTCCTACAAAATTTTTCTGCCACAACTAGCCACACAGTTAATATCTGGAATGATCATAGCAGCAATTCTGCAATAAATCTGATCAAGAGAAAGTTTAAATTCAATTAAAGCCATTTACCCAAAAGTTTGACAAAGTTCTCTCTTTCCTGAACACTTCCACACAGCAGTGCCATCCTTACAAGGAAAATAAAACGTGGCAACCATCATTTTCTCGGTTTCTCTGCTAGAAACACCAGTCCTTTTCCTCTTTTTCTTCTAGCACCATCTGTCACTTTTCTGTTGCTCCAGCATCGGGGTCACATGCCCTCTGTCCCCCGCCCCGGTCTGCCCGATCCTGGCTCCCAGTTCTCAGCACCATGGCCAGCGCCGCGGCTGATGGAGAGAGTGAAGTCACCC
>VZRX01020699.1:22316-44323 GCA_013398075.1 Notiomystis cincta
GATGGAGAGAGTGAAGTCACCCCAAAGGGAAAGCTGGTGACAAACAGAAACCACTTAACTCTGCCCTCTCTCTTCCTAGGTGCTGGGTCAGACACGCTAGTTATAGCACATGGCTGCCCCAATGCTGTTTCAAAGCTGCTGTTGTCACTCAATGACCCTGCAGAGCATCCAATGAAAAAAACCAAATGTTCAGGGTAAATGCTATTTGAAACGAGGAAATGGCTGTAGCTTTTACAATTTCATTGTAATGGTGGCAAAAGGACAAGCATCAGTAAACGACCTATGTGTTGTGGTGATGTAATTTTGACTTTGATGTGAAGTCTGCTTGTTGATGTAAGTAAAATTAGAAGACTGTGTGAGGAATGTAAACTTCAATGACAGTTCTGGTTTATTCTAGCAATAATAGTAACTATTTTACAAAATGATGCTGCAGACAAGCAGCTACTGACCTGGATTGTGCAGAGCTGTAATTATTCATTATCTCTGCTTTTCCAGTTTATGTTCAAATTTCATTATGCTCCAAACAATACTCTTGGGAAAAGCATCTGGGGAGTTTAGAATGCATCTGTTACAGATATGCTACATAAATGTATATACAGTGTTACATAAACACACAGTGCTGTAGACATAAGCGTGACTAATCTCACACTTTAGTTCAAATACAATTTGCTGACATCACTTTTTATGCAGGGGAGTCTCACTTCTAAAAATGATAAAACTGATTTTGCCTAACTTGAGTTAGGAAAGCCTTATCAACACATCTTACTCACTCTCCTTTTAATATAAGAAACACGTAGGCAAACTCAGCAGTTGAACTTGATTCCGTATCCAAATTTGGTGGAATTAAAAGGTTTCTGAATGACAGGTATGTAAATGCTGTAAATCACACTTTTCTGGACCTTTACTGCTACTCAGCCTCCACCCCTCCTCCATGCAGCTTTCTGCCAGTTACTGACAGAAAACACATCTGCAGATAGTCTGACTTTTTCATTTTCCTGCCTATTTAAAGATCTTGCATTTGAATTCATAAATCATTGAAATTATCTTCCTTCTTAGGAAAAAAATAATATGTAGAACCAAACAGTTAAATTTCATGTCAGCAGAATCACAAGTTGTGCTGAAAGGCTCCAGATGACATGTATTTAAAAGATATCCATGCAAAACTGTTTAGAAATTAAAAATAACTGACTTCTGGAATGAAATGTGCTCTAGGTTGCTTAAAAGTACCTTTATGCACAGCAGAGACCTAGGATCTACAGACTTCCCTGCCTGATCCCATGACCACGTCAGCAACATCAGTGGTGCCGTGGTCTGCAGGAGCTGTGCACGAGTCACATGAGCTGCATCTGCCCCCAGTAAAATGCAAACACTTGCACTGCATTATTCTCTTGGGTAAGGCAGGCCGAATTCACTTCATTTTATCAATCATTACAGCACCTCACAGACTAAAATTCAGGGCATGACAGCAGACAATTGTGTCCACGTCTCTTGCAAAGTTTCATTTTACTCAAGGCATCCAGGTGCTGATGTTGGACATTTTGTTTCTTCTATGGACTCAGAGAAAGTGTGGCAGATTTCTACACATCTCCTCTGCAACACAAGAGCGAACAGAAGGGAGAGTGAGCTCATACTGTTTTATCTGAACATCCTCTGCTGAACTGTTTTATGTGACCATGACCTATTACAGCTTTTAAACACATGCTTCATTTTAACTGTAAGACTAATACCACTGACTTCAGTTTTCAAGCTCTCTTCAGCTTTCACAAGTTGAGTCTTGAGTAAAGACTGAAGAATCATTATTGCTGGTCAAGCATTATTAGAAGAAGTAGGAAAAGATAAAGACTCTTTTATAAAAGTCAGAGATTTAATCCAGGACTCAACAAAATACAAAAAGATCTTTTATCTGTCTATACAATGCTATTCACAGTATTCCTTTTGAGAGCAGAACCACATCTTTTTGTTCTCTTTTCTTGCAAGTTTCTATTTTTATACTACCCTCCTATCTGTGAAGCCTTTCACTCTTTAAAGTAAGCTTATTTTGTCATTTCAATCCCCAAAATCTCCATAATTTCACAGAATCACAGAATAGTTAGGGTTGTAAGGGACCTTTGGAGATCATCCTGTCCATGAAGGCAGAGTCACCTGGAGCAGGTGACACAGGAATGGCCCCAGGTGGGTTTGGAATGTCTTCAGAAGGGGAGACTCCACTCCCTCCCTGGGCTACCTTTTCCAATGCTCTGCCACTCTCAATGGGAAGAAGTTCTTCCTCAAGCTGTTTTCTTGTGTTTTAGTTTATGGCCATTGCTCTTTGTCCTGTCACTCTGTACCTCTAAAAAGAGTCTGTCACCATCCTTCCAGCACCCACTCTGGAGATATTTATTTGCATTAATGAGATCCCCTCTCAGTCTTCTCTCCTCCAGACTAAACAGGCCCAGATCCCACCTCTCCTCGTAAGAGAGATGTCCCAGATCTTTCATCATCTCTGTGGCCTCCACTGGACCCTCTCCAGTAGCTCCTTATCTTTCTTCAACTGTGGAGACCAAAAATGAACACAACACCCCAGATGTGCCTCACTAGGGCCAAGCAGTGGGGCAGGATCACCTCCCTGATCTGCTGGCCACACTCTTCCCAATACATCCCAGGGTCCCAGTGTCTCTCCTGGTCCCCAGGGCACACATGACCAGCTCATGTCAACAGCACCCCAAGGTCGTTCCCAGTGGAGCTGTTCTCCAGTGGGTCAGCCCCCAGCCTGTATTACTACTGGGTGTTATTCCTCCCCAAGTGCAGGGCCCTACACTTGCCCTTGTTCAGCTTCATTAGGTTTTTCTCTTCAGCTTGTCAATGTCTCACTGAATGGCAGTACAGCCTTCAGGTATAATTCAAGTGTAATTTCCTCAAGTGAAGAGTATTGGTTCACAGAAAGCCAGTAATTTTCACAACTACAATTAATCTGATTTTCCTTTTGTTGCAAATTTAGTGCAGGTAAGTATACTTATATAAGCTTCTAATAAATAAAATGAGTTTCAAAGGTAAGCAGAAAAAAGGGATCAAAATACAAAAGTATTTTTGAGTCTGCTCCAAAGCCCAATGTAGAAAAAGTTCTATGAGTGCTATATAACAGATCAGAAAAAAGAAAGGGAAGAGATGCATTATCTACAATGTTTTCTTGGTATCACTGTAACATCCAGAGCCTCAAAGTCTCCTGTGATCCACTCCTTTTAAGTACAAAATTTCTTTGCAAGTAAAATTGTACAACTTGGACAGCATGAATGTGAATAACCTCAGGCTCTAAGCATATTCCTAATTAATCTTTTGCCATCTGGGGGTTATTCTTCTCCGTGCTTTTTAGGACCTCCATCAGCATTTCAAGAATTGCGAAGAAAGAATCAGCTTAGGACACCTACAATCTAACTAAAAATATGTTCAGTGTAACAGGTCAAAGAAATAAATCTCTTATGAGAACAGACATTTGACTTTCACTACCTCACATATTTGCTGTCTGTACTTTCTCAAGTGTTTCTATTTGTCCTTTTCTGTACTTTAATATTAAAGGACTATATGTCTCCTTCTCACAGTTAAAATAAGACCCTCATTGAGTGGGCTGTTGTAATACCAGAAAATTTTGTATCTTCAAACACTGTTCAATATAAATATTTATGTTTTAAAGAATATGTTGTCCTGATAAATCTTTTAAGGTAATCTTGACTCTGCAACTGTCTGCTCTTCATGTCAACAGGCTGGGCAGACACCTGGTGACTACTCTCAAGTTTTATTTATAATCTGAATGAATGAGCTCTTTCACTTCAGTATCTATTCCCTTGAAATGTTAAAAATTTACATCTCATCTCAATGCTACACTTTTCTAAAACTAAATGAAAAGCCTGATCTGTTGTTATAAACATGCCTGTGTGTTTTTCACTGCACATTGTACCTTTCTCTTTACTCCATGCGACATTTCCACCACAGAAATGACCACTACAGACCAGATAACAAGGAAGAGAAGAAAGCCACTTCCTCAGCTAGTCATTGGTGCCATTATTTACTTTTAGGCATTCCTAACTAAAGAAGTTAATTTCTTGAGTAAAAGAACACAAACCTATAGAGTTTGAGGGGTATTACCCCCAAGACACCATACCAGTTTATGAAACTGCAACTGAAAATAATAAGGTTACTCTATTTGAGGTCACAGTTTAAAAACAGATTCAGATAGTTGTTTGGATCTACACAATACAGCTAAAAATGAAGTTTATATTGTGAGCCACACAGAAGCAGTTACTTCTGAAAGTAAAAGCTGGTATCACAGAAGGGCTCGGCACTTTTGAAAACACCAATGTTATAGTGTGAGATCTCCTATAGAGCTGGATTGAGGTGCCTACCTAAAATAGACTCCCAAGTCTTGAAATGGACAGATTTTTACCTAGCTAAATGGCAAGTTAAATGATTTTTTTAGAAAGATCAGAAGTTCAAACAAAAGCAATGTCAGTTTTATAAAGATCCAAAATGTAATCAAAATCAGAAGCACCTGGTAAAATGTAACATTTTAATGTAACTAATGCTACAAGTGCTCAGACTAGAGGTTTCTGGATTTTCTACCAAAGTGTTTTGTTGCTATCAGATGTAGATACCAGCACAATTTCCCTCTTGGGTTTTCTTGCCTTTCACAGATGAAACATGCACAGCTGGTTATATGAATTATTAAGAATTTGTGACACCTCACAGGACCTGGAATTCTTCCCTGTGAAGTGAAAAAAGCTAAGTCTGTACCTCTCAATGAATTATTTTCTTAGCAAGCACAAAAACATTGTTACCTCTGTGCATCTCCCCATTCACAGAAGGAATACTACTGCACCCAATATCTCATGGAAAAGAAACATAAGGCTGTTAAGTTTGAACAAAACTGACAGCATGCTCTATGCAAAAGATACTGACAATGTGTTTGACTTTCTCATGTTTGAATATAGTTGCTATATAATCTAAGTTTCTTTTTATGGAAACTAGTTCCCTGAATAAATTTAGAAAATTCATATGAATGAATGTAGGTATACAAGACACTTAAAATAATTACTAACAGACTTCTTAGAAATGAGGGAAATCTCCACATTTGTGAATGGTGTATTCTGCCATTTACAAATAAATACATCCATGAGGTGTCCATTTTTTCTGTCTGAATGAAATCCACAGAAATTATTCACTAGACATCCCATGTAACTAATAATGTACAATCCTATGTAACTGGCAATGACTACATTAATCTAAATAGCTAATATTTATTTGCAGTTGACAGTTCTACTGTTTGGAGGGCCAATTTACAGAAAATCAACTCGCTAGCTTCAAAGAGAAAGTACTGATTGGTACCTTGCTAAGTAAAAACCTTTTCAATGTTAAATGGGAATGGCTTTATATCTGTTCCCCAATGTCTCTTGAGAATAATAAATACAAGTGATGTCTCATATAATTCAGTACAAAAACTTTGGCAGCTATGTATACATGCTATGTGACTTAAATACTGCTACATGCAGTGTTTCAGATGCTGTACAAGAGGTTAAGGGTATGGCTTCAATGAAGAGAAATGCAAATAAATAAAATAAGAAAGGAAACAAAATAAAAAAGGAAAGCAACATAGAAAGACCGGAACAGTTTCTCTATAACCTCCATTTGTTCAGTGCTGAATATGAGTGGTTTTGAAAAATCATAAGAAACAGTTATGGAGTCTTAGGGTACAGGGTGTAATAGATAACTAACTGAATATTGGATTTGCTGTTTTGAAGTCAAACTCAGAATCAGGAACTTGGATCAGAGACAGGCAAGTTTAAGGCAAGAGCATTTAGGAAAGTAGACAGAAAAGACAGCAATAAACAGCAGTGCAAACTAGTCCAATGCAACTCAGGGATAGATAAGTGCAATAAAAAAGCAACACAGCAAACTGGACTTTCCCTCAACCACAAGGAGGAAAAAGCAGAACAGAAAAAAAAACCCAATTAAAACAACAAGAAAACCAGACACCCTACCTCTCCAGAATGAAACTGGCCATATTACTAATGACAATTGTAAAAGAAAACAAAGGTTTGCACAGAACAGCTCTGAAAAACAAGGGCAGACATTAAGGGTCAAAGGTAAGGGAGAGTTACAAGAAAGACCAGAAGCATTGCTGACCAGCTACTTGGTCCAGAGATGAAAAATCCAGTCATAAAATCTCTGCAAGGCTTAATTTAACCTCTGTCTTCCACTAAAGGGTCAGCTTTCTTCAGGTGATTTTTTCAAGAATCGTAACAGCTTTGTAACAGCTTAACACTGGGGAGAGATAAATTACATGTTATCAAAATTCTTGCCTTCATTAGTTTTATCTCAGAATATTAACAGCATGATCTGAAGACATTTCAAAGCCACAAGTGGCTGTCTGTTAACTCAGGGGAAATGAGTGAGAAACTATTATAAGGCTGAGAAAATTATGAGAAAGCCAAACTCTCTAAAAGAAAAAAACAGTATGAGCACTGGTGAAATGCCAGGGGCAAAAAAAAAAATTAGGAAAAGAATTGTCAGCACCAGCAGAGAATGAAGAGATGANCCATAAGAGGTCATCAAGAGACAGGTCATAATTGCTTTAGCAAGTTAAAAATATATGGCTTGTATTGGGAATGTATGCTTGAGAGCACACAAGAATTAAAACAGACCTGGACAATCTAAAGAACTAGTCAGGAAGACCCTCCCCAGCTAACTTAAAAGAGATAAATACCTCCCTCAGGGAAAGTGAATCTCCAGGTGAAGTTAATTCATACAATAAAGCCTCTCTACACTCTCATGTTCCCTTCAACACAGAGGTGAATCTTGGCAAATCTGGAGACAGCTGAACACATCCTCTGTTATTTCATACAAATATATATATATAAAAATTTACCTTTGTCTTGACAGTTTCCTGCAAATTACTGCTACACTTGCTGTGTGCTGTATGCTACACTTTGAGCTGGCCCTAGCACCCTGGAGTGCCCTCAATTACTTTCCATTCTTTAAAAATTGTATTTTTCAGTCTTTCCAGCATAGAGTAATGGGCTTTTGCTGCTTTTCATGCAAGCATTTGGTAAGGGTAGCAAAGAAGAATGCTGGATATAGTTTAATAATGGCATCCAAAATTCATTCTGAAAAGAAAATTGAAGACTTCAATATAAGGTAGAAAGAAAATATTCCCTCCCTAAAGCTGAAGAGATGAGTTATTTGTGTTTTCAAAGAACAGAGCTTAACTGTGGTCACACTATAATCTTTTGTAAAAGGAAATCAGTGAGCTNTTCCCCAATGTCTCTTGAGAATAATAAATACAAGTGATGTCTCATATAATTCAGTACAAAAACTTTGGCAGCTATGTATACATGCTATGTGACTTAAATACTGCTACATGCAGTGTTTCAGATGCTGTACAAGAGGTTAAGGGTATGGCTTCAATGAAGAGAAATGCAAATAAATAAAATAAGAAAGGAAACAAAATAAAAAAGGAAAGCAACATAGAAAGACCGGAACAGTTTCTCTATAACCTCCATTTGTTCAGTGCTGAATATGAGTGGTTTTGAAAAATCATAAGAAACAGTTATGGAGTCTTAGGGTACAGGGTGTAATAGATAACTAACTGAATATTGGATTTGCTGTTTTGAAGTCAAACTCAGAATCAGGAACTTGGATCAGAGACAGGCAAGTTTAAGGCAAGAGCATTTAGGAAAGTAGACAGAAAAGACAGCAATAAACAGCAGTGCAAACTAGTCCAATGCAACTCAGGGATAGATAAGTGCAATAAAAAAGCAACACAGCAAACTGGACTTTCCCTCAACCACAAGGAGGAAAAAGCAGAACAGAAAAAAAAACCCAATTAAAACAACAAGAAAACCAGACACCCTACCTCTCCAGAATGAAACTGGCCATATTACTAATGACAATTGTAAAAGAAAACAAAGGTTTGCACAGAACAGCTCTGAAAAACAAGGGCAGACATTAAGGGTCAAAGGTAAGGGAGAGTTACAAGAAAGACCAGAAGCATTGCTGACCAGCTACTTGGTCCAGAGATGAAAAATCCAGTCATAAAATCTCTGCAAGGCTTAATTTAACCTCTGTCTTCCACTAAAGGGTCAGCTTTCTTCAGGTGATTTTTTCAAGAATCGTAACAGCTTTGTAACAGCTTAACACAGGGGAGAGATAAATTACATGTTATCAAAATTCTTGCCTTCATTAGTTTTATCTCAGAATATTAACAGCATGATCTGAAGACATTTCAAAGCCACAAGTGGCTGTCTGTTAACTCAGGGGAAATGAGTGAGAAACTATTATAAGGCTGAGAAAATTATGAGAAAGCCAAACTCTCTAAAAGAAAAAAACAGTATGAGCACTGGTGAAATGCCAGGGGCAAAAAAAAAAATTAGGAAAAGAATTGTCAGCACCAGCAGAGAATGAAGAGATGATGGGCAAGAAAGTTTCATTTTTCAAGAGCAATTCATTATCAAACATATTTTTTTCCTCCACTGTAATAGGCCTCATTAGGAGTGGAGGCAGCAGATGCCACACACTTTCACCCCCATGCCCCTTATGACATTGTGTCACACAACCTTCTCAGAGATAATACAGGGAGACAGTCTAGGACAAAACACTCTAGGGTCAGTGAAACACTGGGTGAACACATTGAAATAATAGTTATAAATTATCTGAGAGTTAAAAGTAGTTGCAATTTGTTCNACCTTTGTCTTGACAGTTTCCTGCAAATTACTGCTACACTTGCTGTGTGCTGTATGCTACACTTTGAGCTGGCCCTAGCACCCTGGAGTGCCCTCAATTACTTTCCATTCTTTAAAAATTGTATTTTTCAGTCTTTCCAGCATAGAGTAATGGGCTTTTGCTGCTTTTCATGCAAGCATTTGGTAAGGGTAGCAAAGAAGAATGCTGGATATAGTTTAATAATGGCATCCAAAATTCATTCTGAAAAGAAAATTGAAGACTTCAATATAAGGTAGAAAGAAAATATTCCCTCCCTAAAGCTGAAGAGATGAGTTATTTGTGTTTTCAAAGAACAGAGCTTAACTGTGGTCACACTATAATCTTTTGTAAAAGGAAATCAGTGAGCTAGGGGAGTCACAGCACAGAAGAATTTAACACACTAGCAAAAATCATGGTCTTCAATTATACGCAGGAAAGCACAGCTTCAAGCACTCAGTCATGACTTCCATTTGATGAAATCCAAATGCTTTCTCTTCTGCAAAAGCCCTGCCTTCAAACAGACCTGTATGCATGTCTGATGACACAGTGTATTACTTTGGCTTCTGCTCATAAGTATCCATAAATAGACATTGGTGACTCCTAGGAAATGACTGCTGAAGAGCTGAGGGACAATGTCATAAAGACCTGAGTACATGCAAACACCACCTCAGAGACAGCAATCACACAAAGCAAGTACCCCATGGAAACATCTGGAAATACTTCCAACAATGGAGCACCACTTCTAAGAAGAAATCCAAATAAAAGCATAAAAAGCAGCAGAGAGAAATGGACTACACATTTCAGAACTACCTTTAAAGATCTTGCAGGTTTTAGTATGAAACATACATGAACACTGTCTCACACTGGAAGCTACCCTAAAATGGTAGGGCAGCCCAATCTTGTGGGCCTGAAGTACTTCAGGAAGGATAACCATACCTGAGTACAACATTAAATAGTTTCTTAAGCCACAGGAGCTTAAACAATAACATAAACAATAACATTAACAATAGCATGAACCACCCCTCATGTATTAGACTTTCAGTATTTTATCACAAAGCATGCCCATATGCATATGCACTTTCCCTCAAAAGGAATTAAGATAATGTAATTAAAAATTACAATTAATATATTGCCAAAAATCCCACCCAAACCTATTATCCTTCAGCTCATAATAGAGTTGGCTTCCATCATTCTACCTGATGATGCTGCTTTTCTGTCAGTATGGCTACATTAGGACTTTCATTGCTTTTAAATCTCCTGTTTTACTCAAGGGCCTTGAAAAAATCCCAGCCTTGGCTGATCAATGTAATTATTTGTTGTAAAAACTAAGTAGATATTCCAAATACAGGAAGTTGATGTCTCTTAATGCATGTGTGCCTATGAAGCTCTCAGGCACCTTGCAGTCAGACCCACAGAATGGTGCTAGCAGAGGCAATGACGGTATCTCCCTTTGCCAGCCTATGCAGAACATCAGTAGACCACAGGAACTCTCACTAACTCATTAAAAGTCACCTAGTGAAGCTTATTAAGTAGAGCAGAGGAACCTCTCATCCTCGGCACTACTGAAATTTCAGTTCTTCAGTCTCGTTAAACTAAAATACTGAAGCTCAGATGTGTTTGTGGAATAGTAATTAAAAGTTTTTTTAAAAAGTGAGTTTGCAAGGTGTATGTACCACTTCTCATGGAATATTCCCATTTCCAGCCCAATCATTCCCAAGAGGTGAGGCACAGCATCATCCTGGATGAGGTTCTGGAAGTGGAAGAGACACCAGTGTCCTCTCTTTGGGTTCTGGGTGCGGGCTGCATGATGGGCCCAGAACTGCTGCAAGGACACAGAAATCACACCTGAGAAGGGGCAGAAACACCTTCCTCTGAGGCCCCTGTTTCCACAGTCACCCAGGGCTCCCAAGCCCACTGCTGAGGGAACAGACAGAGGAACACGTCCAAACACCAAGGGTGCCTGAAAAGTCTCCAAACACCTTCCAGAGCCATCATGATTTGGGCTTCCCATATAACCCACCTGGGGTCATGTAGCAGAAACAAACAACATTCCTCTATGAGAAATCTGCTGAGGAGAAGGAAGAGAATGACAGAACCACTACACAGGAAGAATCATTGCCATTCTTGAATCATTCACCATCATTTAAGCACGCAGATGGTACAACAAAGTTCTTACTTGCAGAAGTGGTGAGCAAAGAATGTACTGCAGCATAGCAGGCAGATGCAGTCTGTTTTCCAAGTACTCTGACTTCCACTTAAGTATCTACATTTAACAAGAACAACTGTGCCTACCCAAGCAATCACTTGAATGAATTGAAGACAGCTTTCAAACTAACAATTCCTTTCTCACCATCAGTCAGTGAAGTAAAAAACTCAGGCTGCAGACAGTTTTTAAAGCTGAATTTATGAAATTTTAGGGAAATTTATGTTATATGAAAGCATAATTTCCATTATTTTTGCTGTGTACTAAGATTTGCACGTGTTATTATGGGCAAAATTTCTTAAATACCAGCAAAAACCTGTGCTCTACAGTTAAAGATTCCCTTTCATAACTTTTTAAGAAATCAGGTTTTATGTTAAATATATTTTAGATGTAAGACAAATCAGCTTTGTTTTATAATGATTGTAATGGCAGTCTAAGCTGAAGAGCGCTCTATATGGGGATGAAAGAACACTGACCTACCTGCAGCTTTTCAGACTTGAAAGTCAGAAAATACTGGTTTCAGTAGTAGATTCAGCTCATAATTGGAAATGGGGAAAGGTGGGGGTGGTGCTGGTGTAAAATCAGTGAACAACCATCCCATTAATCATCCCAATCCTGCCAGTGTCTAGTCCTATAAATCGCAGAGGCAAAAGTCTTCATGGCCAACTGATGATTTTCATATTTCATTTTATCTTTCAACATAGTTTAAACTATGGTAGAGAGTCTGGTACTTGAGAATTCTATGAAAGAAAGTTATGCTCAAAGCTTTTGTATTGGAGTTTGAATGGAAATCATTGCCAGAATGACATACCTCTATCTCAGCACGGCAGGGCAAATTCTCACAGGACTTCCAGTTTAAGGCAGAGCCCTAAATGAAGTCTGACACTCCGCAATAAATCAACAGTTTCTGAGCATCATAATGCTCATTTTATTTTCCAGTCTTCTCTTCAATTTTTTGAGGCCAGTTCATTTGAGCTGAATAACTCTTCTTTTGGACTCCATGAAAATGTTAATTTCTGAGTGACTGAGGGATCAGATCAAGCCTTGTTACTTCCCAGCCCCAGAAAGTTCTAATACAAATCAAGGCTGTGGAAAAGGCCAAATCACGGATAACAGCCTTCTGCATTTTCTTTGAAAAACCTAAAAGCAAGGAAGAATATTATCACTTGGCTTTCCTCTTTCCACTGCTCACAGAAGCACAGTCTGGCAACGGGGAAAGAAAGGAGGATTTTTATAAGAAGGATGACCCCAAGAAGGGTGATCCCAAGAATGGTGACCCCAAGAAGATGCACAAAAAGAGAGTTTAGCTGGAGAAAATGAGAAATTGACAAGCAACCTGTAGCTACAATGAGACATTTGCAAGCAATAATGGCCAGCAGTTGTTGGCAGAAGTTTGACCATCTGAGAATAAGAGATGTGGAGGCAGCATGAAAGAAAGAGCAGATTCAAAGCTTCTCTTCCGAGCATCTCAGAAGGACACCACCAGTTGGAGTGCTGACAGTGCCTCAGAAATTACTGTAAATTCCCGATTCCTGGAGAATCTCAGGTGTGGGGAAGCACAGAAGAGAAAGGCTGCTCTGCACAACTGCTGGATCTTAGCACACTTTCAGACTGTTTCACCTGAGGAGGCACAGAAGAAACCTGTGCAGCCACTGCGCCCTCAGCTAGTGCCAAGAGCACTCACACCACACCAGAAGGGTCACCTTGGGGTACCCGGGCACCTGAGCTGGAAGACAGAGATAAGAGGCAGAATGGATCCCTCAGAATCCAAGGGGAAATGGTCAGCAACTCGCTGTTTCAAAGACATTGAGACGTGGTTCTTCAGGTCATGGTTTGGCGGTGAATGTTGCAGCGTTAGGTCTATGCTTGGATCACATGGTCTTAAGGTTCTGTTCCACAATAAGTAATTCCAAGATTCTATCCAGGCATTTTATCATCTCTGTTGGGCCTCAAGAACAAGAACCACTATGACCAACAGCTTCCAGCCATCTTTGGAGAGATGTTTTACCTCAGTTTGGAATGCTGTGTTGTCCAACATCGATAGAAGACAGAACAAACACTTCCAAAGAAAAGTAAGTGCCACATTAGGCTTTTAAACACCTATCATTCATTTCACCTCCATCAGTGTACCCTCTTTGGTGGTTCCTATTCACCTGGCAGCAAAAGGAGTCACAGAAGTCACTACACATTGAAAGCTTGCCACTTACCTTTCTCATCCATCCGAGGCTGCACCCACACGTGTGCGCACACATATGAATTCACGGCAGCTACATGAATTACAGAGCATTCACAACAGCATCTTACTGCTTCAGGGACAATGATAAGCATGATTAGTTTCAGTCAAGTGTTTTACCCCTAGCAGTTAAATAAAATGGAGTTTTTCTACAACAAAACTGATGCTGTAATGTAAGGTCACAGATTAATGCAGAGACAGTGGAAGCTGACAGAAAGACTAACAAGCCAAGGAGCCATCATTCAGATTATTGATTAGCAGATACTGAAACACACTTACATAGCTTTGTCAGGCTAAATGGCAGTAATTTAGGCACATATTTCACTGTCCAATAAGGACAATGTATTTTCCAGCCACATGTACTTTTCTTATAAGCTATATAAAAAAAAAGTTACATAAATAACTTCCAGAAGCACTGAAAAACAGTAATTTGATGCAAGATTCATAATATTCATTCACAATTTCTAGACCAAAAACTATGCCTATAACAGAAAATAAATTTTCTCCATCTGCCTATTAGGCTGGAGCTCAGCTTCTATCCCTCAACTTCTCAAAATGGTCTGTCCTTGCACAGTTCATCAAAAAGAAAAATTAACTGATTTGTCACTGCATGGGGATTTAGAATAATTTAACAGATTTTTTTCTTATCTTTAGTCATGCACATTTCTCCTTTGCTGGACTTAAAGGAGCTAACACCATGTGGTCAGATATAAAAAATAGTCAAAATATGTGAAGAGCTTCACTTTACCCAAACTGTGCCAAGGCACGGTAAAAGGAAGGTGTAGGATGAAAACTTGCAAGGATGAACAGCAGCCTCTGCAGCTTCACTCTTCCCTAAGATCTACTATTAATGGGCATTTGCATCAAATGATAGGAGAGTAACATCTTACCTGTTTTTCACCAAATGGAAAGCATCCTGTGTTGAGAGTGATCTCTTCAGCAAGCACAGAATGGCCATAATACATGGAAAAGCTGCTGCAACTTCATTATAAAATTATAGTTCTGTAAAGATTTTGTGTCTAATAAACAGCCTATGATAAATCTGACATTTTCCAATGCTAGAATCTTTCTTTACTCAGAAGACAGATGGGGAAAAAAAAGATCTTCAAAGCTCACATAAATAGAGAGATTGAAGAGGCAGAAGACATCATGGGAAAAACTGTTTAAATGACCAATAGCACATTGTGGGCACTAGATGAGACCCAGTTAATTGATTAACTTGAACTCGTAGATGAAATAGCTTAAATTAAAAGAATATCTAAACTCTTTGTACAACATTTACTTAGCCTTTTTAGAAACAAAACAAATGTGACAACAATTTTAAAAAATGTTCATCAGAGGGAACTGACAGGCTGTACTGTTGCTCTGTATTGCTGAAGTCATTTAAAGCTCTAAGAATATGAACTGTTGATATATGGATACATACATTAGCCTGGGGAAGAGTTAATTTGGCTTCTGTAAAGAGAAGCTATGTGTCAAAACCACAAAACTTCTTTGAAAGATTCAGCAAGCATTTGAATATAAAGTAGATTTGATTGATTAGTCTACTTGGATTTTCAGAAGTTACTTGACAAGGTCCCTCAAAACAGGTGGTTGAAGAAACCATGGAAGGCACCAATGAATTAGTAGTTGGTTAAGAGATACAAACCGGGGAAGGAATAAAGGTTTAGTTTTCACAGTGCAGAGAGGACATCAATAAGTCTAATTGACCAGAGCTGGTGTCTGCTACCCAAGGAGCTGAGATGAGAAATAAGGTATAAATAGCTGGTTTGGATATTTTTATAATCCATTTTCTCCATAATGAGTCTATACCCAACTGCAAGAGGTGTCTATTGAGATTTAGTTTTGGGGTATTAAATGACAGAGAAAATTCCCTGTAAATAAATATTAAATTATGAATATTGAACACAATCCTAATTTCATATATTAAACAAAATAATTGGCCTATTATGACAAGAAAACATATCTTGAAATAGAGACAAAAATTACACAAATCAAACCTTTGACTACAAGAAAAAAACAAAGCCAACGCAAACCCCAGCAACTTTTAAGAGGTATTAAGCATTAGCCCATGTATAAATTCATTGGGTTAATGTCTCCCCTGGTTTATCTCCATCTATTCAAAACTCTGCTGGACACACTGCTGGGAAACTTTCTCTAATTAACTTTTTATTCAGGGAGGTTGGACTGGATGATCCTAACAAGTCTCTGCCAACTCCATCCGTTCTGTGATTCTCTGTTACCTCTCAACCACTGCATGCAAATTCACATGACCATTCTGTTATGGGGAACAGAGCTGAAGGTTCAGATTTATGTTCAGACTTCTGGAGTCTTAGGGACTACTCTGGGCAAGCATCTAAGGACAGGTATTCTTGCACCCCTCTCTAGTGCTTCTCAGATGAGAGACAGGATATTAGCCCAAACAGGCCTTTGATCTGACCCAGCACCACTATTCTTACTCTATAAAGACTCAAATAACTTAGGATGACCAATTCATTTAAAATTGCAAACATATGTGTATGCATTAATTGGTAGATTTGGAAATAGCTGAAAGTTCTGGAAACAAATACTGAGTGTTCCCAAACAAGATGTCTCCACAAGCAAAATGGGAAAACACATCCATGCTGTCATTAGGGTTGATTCTTTCTGGAAGGCAAATTTAAGTTTCCTTTAAACAGCAAAACACATATACCCTGAATGTGCACTGCACACCCATCCCTGAGAGCAACAGCTGCAGTTCAGGTACATTTTCCACCAGCCAGGCATTAAGGATGTAGGAGAGTACATCGGCCCCCAGTGACATTTTGGTTTCAATTTGAGACAAGAATGTGACTAGGAGAATCTGGCTGATCCTTTGGTGGTGTCAACAGATCAATACTGAACTTACTGCTACCAACAAGAGGACACTGAAAATCAATGCAGTTATTGTGAAGATAACTGAGAAGAACTCTCCTGAGTCATCGAGACAGCTCCTGGTAACATGGGCAACCATGCTGTACAGTTTCTTCTGCAAAATTATCACATACCAATTTTAGGCACAATTCTTGTCTGTCTTGCTCATACTTAAAAGGCTGTTACAGAAGTACAGATGGTTACAGACTTTCTCCTAAATGACAATTTTTATTGTAATCATGGTCAAGGTAGTTATCTTCGCCTTTGCATGCACAAGGAGTTCCTAGATTTAAGTGAATTATTCTAACTCGCAGATGTGGTCCTTTGTTGAAGAACTACCATAACCAACCATCAGGGAGTAAAGAAACCAAATTCCTTAACAGTATATTTTCACATGAAATGTTTACAAGTAAGTTTAAGAGATTTTTCATAATACATATGAAGGCAAATATTTTATGTCAATGTTGCTGTCACTTTTCACAACTGCAACTATTATGCTGGATGAATAAAAATGAGGACATACCAGGTCCCAGACAACTCACAGACCCAAATAATTTTCAAATGCCATGTAAAAACATTTTTTTTTGTTTGACAGACTTACCAGAGATGAGTCCTTTCACATTCAGGACTCAATAAATTTATACACACTTAATCCACATTTCAAAAACAGGAGGAGGAATATACCTCTCTTCATATTGAAGCCTAATCTACTGAAACATCAAGATTTCTGTCAGCCTACTGACTAGCACACCAATTATATTATTTGGCACCCATCACAAGGAGACAGGTGTAGAATGACCAATTTTGCAGCTTCTGAAGTTGTGCCTATTAAATACATGGAGATTATTTCTTCCTCTTTGCATAAAGATGATTGAGAGTGCATTTGAGTGCTTTCTCTTTCTAGAGGAAGCCCTGGGAGCTGCAGGAAGGGAAGGTGAGACTAGACTCCCTTAGCCAAAGGAACTAGGAATCACCAAAGGAATATAAAAGAAGAGATTAGTCCTTGGTACGGGAATACTGCAAGAATTCTGATTTGTTCCAGTTTCACTTGGAGTGGAATAATGGTATAGAGGGGAAGAATTTTATTAGCCATTTGCTCTTAGGATATTTTTCCTCAGCCACAAGAAAATTTGCCTATGCATCTAACATTCATCAAAATTTGCCAGAAACACACTGCACATGACTTTGGTGTTTTTGCTTTTGTCTGACATGCACATTTGAGCACTATGCCTTTGGTTGGTTACACATCTTATTTAAAATTTGAATTATTGCCTTTGGCATGAGCTTTGGAGTATGGTGATTCAGTTTGCTGATGATAAAGGTGGGGAGGCATTTGCTGTGCAGCAGAGAGCTATAATATCAGGAAGAAAAAGCATGTACTTACTACCTGGGGAGTAGGATCAAGACAAAAGGGATAAAATTTAGCTGCATTAACTGCACGGTCACGAAGTACAGACAAACAACAAGAACTCCACTGTAAAATCTCATCAATTGCAAACAGAGGAGAAAAATGGAAAACATAGAGTTTGGGCAACAAACAACCAGACAGCTGTAAGCCACCAAGACAGCAGCTGTAAAAAAGGCAAATGTGATTCCACCCCATTCAATAATGTTTATTGTTCCTATTAGAAAAGTCTGAGAATTTTGTAACTGGAGGCAGTAGGCAAACACAGTTTCTGTAACCTCTCTATGTTCCAGCAGGGAAATAAATCATATGAAAGCTGCACTGCTTTTGGTGTAGCTTGTAAAACACAGTCCAAGCAAAAAACAAAGACAGAAGGTGTAAAAGCGTAAAAACAGTTAAGGGGGACCTGAATCAGAACTCTCACAAGGCATCATCATACAATATATTAACTCATTTCATACTAACAATCTGGTTATTTTGAGTGAAGAATGTCTTTAATGAACACAAAATGTAAAATGTGAAAGGGTTTGTAAATTTTAATTCAAAATTTTTGAATAATTCTATGGTGTGAAAATGTCCCTTATCTACAACACGTAAGTACTTCAATTACTCATTCTAACTCAAAACAAAGAAAAATGCCAAAATATTGAAATTTATCATGGGATGAAAATCCCAGAGCCCTCAAATATGACAACTATCACAAAGATAAGACTATGTGGATAAAATAAGCTTTAACAGATATGGCTCTAAAGAATTACATACGGTCTTCTAATGGCCGCCTGCCATTGTGGGTGACTAACACGTCTCGCTAATCATTATTATTCTGTCTTGGCTGTGACTAGAGAAAACCGCAGGAAAATGGTACTACTAGGTATTCAATGCAATTAAGACACATGGTTCATAAGAAACATCATGGCAAACTATTTAAACAGGCTATCTGCTTTATATTTTTTGTGTTAATTCGAAAATAGAAAACATAACCAGTTCACAGAATAAGAGACTGACAAGAGAAAGAAAGAAAGATTTGGAGGGCTATTTATGTGGAGAATAAATTTCACTAGCCCTAATCTAGACAGTCATTTGCAAGGGAAATACATCTAATATGATTTTTCCATCACAAATGGCATTCCATCTTTTCTAAAGTCATGCCAGAAAAGAATGTGAAGAGGTCAAAATATTTTGGTTTTTTTCTTCTAAGTGTAGTAACTGTAGCATGGACAATAAAAATAGCCTAGTATGTATCAAACCATCTGAAATCATTGTACATTAACATGAGCTAATGTACTTCAACTAGACAACCTGAATATTCAAATGGTCAAAATAATACTGTTGTGCTGAGGAAAAGGTGACCAAGGGTTTCTTCTCACTTGAAATTAATGATTCTCTGAAAACAAAAGAATATTCTCTTTATGCTACTGCCAATCAAATCAACTCTGTGAACAACTTTTATAGTAATGAATAAAACTGCCTTTTCCACTCAGTTTTATTCCTGCTCCACCTACTTTTGAATACTTATAATATAAATTACAAGGAGAGATTGGATTTGAATTTAAACTCAAAAAATAATTTATGTGCATATTTATCAGGGAGGCAATACAGAGATGGAGATGGGTTTCAACCCTACAAGTGTCAGAGAATAAAAAATATGGTCATGAATTTTAGGGTCTCTTTCATTGTGGATTTTCCATTACATATTGACCCCATTTGGAATTGATTACTGATCTTACTTAGAATTCACTAGTTTCTAATTTTAACTACCAAACTCTGTTCTTGTTTACAGTTAAGATATTTTTGAATTAAAATGCTGTGAAGGGAGAATAAGACACAAATCATTTTCCATTCTTCCTCCTCCGTGCATCAAACAAAATTAATTTATTTTTGCCTTTGCAGTGCTGTACGTGTTGCTCCAACATTATCAGTTACTTGTTGTTCCAGTAGCATTTTTTAAGACTAGAATTTGCCTTCCTCTTTCAACTCAAGTTAATCCTCTGCCAGTCAGCTGGCAGACCAGTGAACAGTGTGCTCCACAAGCATTTGCAGCTTCCATTGAAAAGGTTGCGAAGAATCCCCAGGAAAAAAAGGAAGGATGAGAGGCAGAAGGAAAAACCCTCACCCTTTATTAGGTTTCTTCCTCTGATCACCTGGACCCCAAAGTCATTAAACAATGCCATTAGTCATTTCCTAAGCAGTCATCAGTACCTACACAATAAAATGTTACTTCCTACTACAAAATCAGCTTTCCACCCTTTGTTTTTTAATTTTACTAACTAGTCAGCCGGAAAATCATGAGGGTTTGAAGAGAATGTAGAGAGCAGGATCACTCTCTGCATCCACAGCATCAGGCAGGAGGGGGGACATCCAATGAAGCAGGCAGCTAAAAACATTTGTGCACAATGTATCTTAGAGCTCCCTGAGCATAGATTATGATAACAATGTCAGAGCTCTCAGCATGTCTTGCATTCAGTTTTAACAAATCACCATTGCACAACATGGGAAGCTGACAAACACATTCTCCATCAGGAAGACAAAAACCCTAACTTCTGCACAGCACTGTACATCTGATCAGAACTGTGGGTCATTAATCTAGAAAATATGTCAGTAGGTTAAAAAAATACGCTTAAAAAAATATCTGTACTCATCCATGGCAGATTCTTGCAGGGCCTCATAAGCCTTACCAAAACATCCATTTTCTCTACAAAAGTCTAAAACTATGTAATACCACCACATTAATATAAAATAATCAAAGTGTGTTAAAAGCACTGAATTTTTTTCTGGTACAAAGCATGTTCTTAAAATACTCTTGTCGATCCACAACATTAGGATGGCACAGGACACCTAGTAAGT
Organism: Notiomystis cincta; assembly: GCA_013398075.1. Lineage (NCBI taxonomy): Eukaryota > Metazoa > Chordata > Aves > Passeriformes > Notiomystidae > Notiomystis > Notiomystis cincta. The sequence continues at coordinate 42,621 of VZRX01020699.1, forward strand.
CAGAAAACAGCAAACACTCCTGTATTCAGAGAGAATCTGAAAGAGATACATCCTCAAGTTTGAATAAAATTCAAATAACTAATCACCAAAAAATATAATAGCTGAAGATCTCATTATCAAGTGAAAGCCTCAGTTTATGGCCAGCCTTCCATAGAAGGGCACATTTCAACAATGTGTGTTTAATTTTTTTACAGCTAAGTACAACATAAAATCACATACCACATGGCACTGTCAGTGTGACTCTGTTAACAAGGACTGTTTAGAGAAAATCAATATGAACATTATTTCAGAAGTACTTGAAGATAGTGGCAGCTGATCTGATTGACTCTCCCTCCCAGCCACCTCAATACAAAAAGATAAAAACAAGACATTCATTGAAAACTTTTATTTATATTCTGTTCTGCTAAAGTCTGTGGTGCCATCGGGGTTGTTTTCACTAATGAAATCACACTAAATTGAGTATATTAAGATGCAGTATCAGTACTCAAAGGCAGTGAACCTGGTAGACCTGAATATGCTTTAAAGATCAAAAGATTGAAAATAAGCAAACATATTGGTGTGTTCATAATCATCTCAATTGAGAAGAAAATATGAATATTTGCAAGAAGGAAAAATTATTGCAGGGTATGAAGGTATTGGGAACACATACATGACCCTGTTTTAGAATTGACAGCTATTCCTTAAATACAAGCAAGTGGTTTTTTGGTTTTTGTTTTTTTTTCATAATGCCTGGCGACAGGCCAGAGGAGAGATGTATCACATGTTTCTGGTGAGGAGGGTCTGGAGAAAAGGACTGTGGAGATGACATCAGTCCTGAGATAAAGTTGGAGTTCTGGCATCTTATCTGTGGCATATGGATGCTCACAGCAAGGTATGCATTGGAACAGAGACTATACATTTGTTGAAGGGCATAAAATTTAGTGTTTTGTTTTTAAGGCTGTGAATTATGACTCTTGGACTTGCTTTTATGTTATCCCCCCACAAAATGCCATGATAAATAGATAGTAAACTGTCAAAGGGCAGCATTTTTATAATTATTTTTGTTCCTCAAGAGGGCTCCCATTTCCTTCTCTTTTACATTTTATGGTTCTTTATCTCTAGCACAGATAACTACATAGAAGAAAGGAGGCCAGCTCATAACCTACAGCACTATGTTGTTCAGGTGATCACTAGCACACAGTCCCAGCCATGGAATGTGGTCAGTCACTCCAAGTAATTTCTCTCCTCTTGTTCCCTGAAGATCAAATTTGAAGAGACAAAATCTTTAGCTGATACACATTGAGTAGTCCCTTGCAAAGTCATATTGTTGCAGGATGTCCTAATTCAGAATTACTTTGTGAGGAGCAAAACAACGCCTCATCAATGTATTCACAGGGCAACGGATGCAAATATTGGTGGGCCCCAAGTGGCCCTGTGTTTTTACAGAGAGTACCTTATGACAGTAATGACATTGACAATGCAGGGCCAAATGAAGGATGACTAACACCAAATGTAAGAGAATTTCCAATATGTCAGTGATTGGTTGTAAAATATATCATTCTTACCCGTGTCTTTTTTTTAACGGAGAAGGTACAGAAATGATAAATACCGTAAAAGGCATTAGACAAACCAAGAACAAAAAGCAGCACCAACATTTGGAAATAAATTTCCCTTTCTCAGAATTATCATCCCTGCACTGGAAAAAGAATATTCCTTTTGAAATT
>VZRX01020700.1:0-14868 GCA_013398075.1 Notiomystis cincta
AAGAAAGAAAGAAAGAGAAATTGAAAGTAACATTAAAGTAATATGGTAAAAATAAATATATGATTATATTACACTAATCCCTATTTCTACCATTTTGTCAGGGTGAAAATACCTCACAATAGGAGCAAACATGTGCCAAGTTTACATGAAGAGGTTCAATGTGCAGGGTATAGGAGCTCTTATTCATCTCAGTCCTCTTCACTGTCTCTGTCTCTGACCTTCCCTTCAGCTCCTCACATCTAAGTTTCTTCACCCTCACCTAAAGAAAGAAAAATGTACAGATGGGTATCATAACTGTGCAAATAGTTCCTTTGTGAATATTTGGATTTCAGGAGTAAGAAACAAAGTTGAACTTGTTCAGCTTCCAAGGTTCTCAAGAGGTACCTCTCTGACAGACTTATAGTTGCCCCAAACAAACCTTCCATACATTGTATTAATCAAAAGGGGAAAAAGAAAGGAATGGCAAAATCTCTTCAGAGCCTTTTCCATATGAGTGATGATCCTGTTAGTGAGCTGGAGAGCCATTCTCCAAGTCACCCCCTGGAGCATTCCGGACCTGGAACGCAAACTGGGAAGATTATGTGCAATAATAGTCAGGAGGAAAAAACCAAGTCATTCCTGCAAAAGACCACCTATTACCATGTTATATATGTATATATAACATTGTGAATAAATAACTAAGTGGATGGTGTTGACAGCTTTGCTGTGTCTAACAGGAATGAATGCACATTTAGATACAAATTGACAGCTGCTTTTGAAGTGGAAGGACTTTCATTTACAGTGCTGGATCAGTACCTGCATGAGAATTGTAAATACATGTTTCCATGAACAAAGAGCTGCTTCTAGGAGTTTTTAAAAAACATTTTACATTAAAAAAATGTAAGAGCAGAAGGAAAATTGTTGTCTTGTGGGCTGCTCTTCTGCAAATTTCATATGCAAGGAAATTCTTATAGTGTAGGTCATCTGGGTTATTGGTAAACTAAGAAGCCTGCAGAGAGGAAGGGGACTGATACTGCATGAGGTGCAGAAAAGTCTCTTTAACTGCAGAATCTCAAAGCAATATCATTCTGGATGTTTCCCTCTCTGCTTCTCTGCTTATGGTTCTTGTTCAGCCCACAGCCTGTTTGCCCAGTGCTGTTCCAGTGCAATGCATAATGCAGAACTATTTGAAATGGGAAGCAATTAGGGGTATTGCGACAGTAAGACTCCAGTGTTTAGAAAGCAGGACATTTTAAAGTCAGGGTAAGGCGAAACCAGCAGTTTCCCTTTCCCAGTTTCTGTGTTTGGGGGCTGGCTGAGCACACTACAGGCTTACAGCACAGTAATAGCACCTATGGGGAGCAGCGCTGCCATCTGGGCCCAATGGAGCTGCGCTGATTTACCCCACCTGAGAATGCAATCTGTAATCTTTCACAGGTGCATTTGGCCGGATTGAGAAGTAGCAAGACGAGGAAAAATGAAAAGCAATGGTAACAAAGTTACCACAGCCTCTTTTGCTTGTAATGAAAAATCACTTTCAGATTTTTGCAGTTTCTTTTCATCCACCTTTCTGTTTCCCCCCCTGCTTTTTTTTTCCATTGTCATTATCTTTTGCTCAGCTTGTCTTCCCTGATCGGGTGCTTTGCTCATTCCCACTTGTGTGGTATTGATGCAACATTTTTGTGGATGTTCAGGCTCCTGATGGACCTGCAGAGCCCGTCCCTCTGGCCACTCTGCCCCTTCTTCTGCTGAAAGAAAGCCATTCCTTACAGCAGCCTTCCTCACATCTGACCACCAGACCTGTGGCTACATTACCCCCAAACTATCAACATGTAGCAAGTTGAAAGTAGGGAGATTTTCCAGTGGTCCAGCCAAGTAAATGCTTGTGAGGACACAGAGCACACACAGCGCCTCTATGTATACACAGAGGAGATGATCTAAAAGTTTCCTGTTACTGTAGCAGAGCTACTAAATGGAAATTGACGGAATGTGAAGAACATTATCATGGAAACGTCAGCAAGCAGAGTAGCCTGTGGGAAAACATCACAAGAAAAGGAAAAAAGAGATCCCCTCCACATTCGAAAATTTGGATGAAGTGCTAAGCTGCAAGGGTTGGTTCTTGAACGAAATGTCAGTGCTTTGGGGTCAGTGACCTTACCTCTACAGTATTTTATTGGTAGTGTGATAGATAATTTATAGCTTTAAAATATGCTGGAAAGACATACTCTTTCATGGAACATATGGTTTGGATTTGTACTGTGTCCATTATTCTTATTTCTGACAATCTGTAACAAGTCTATCTAAATTTGTTACCAAATTGCTATTTTCTAATAGATATACAAAGTTTCCATTATTTGATGATATTATTGTCACAGGGCTACATATGTCAAGCCCAAAAGCTCCTATGAAATGTATGAGTATGTGCCAGGATTTCATTTGACATACAGACTTTAATTTTAAATAAAATCATATAAGCAATAAAGTTTCTCCATTTCAGCTTGAATTCCTTGTAATAATAGCCTTTTGGTTTTTTTTCTTTCTTTTAAATAAAATTGACACTGACAGCATATTGGCAAGGTTAAAACAATACTGTTATTACAAGCATTTAATCCCAATAAAAAGGAAATACTGTCCTTTTTTAAAATATTCCTTTGAAGCATTACTGCTGATTACTTCATAATATCTTTATCTCTTAGTTATTCCTTGCCAAGACTGTGCTTCACTCCTCTGTCTGTGGAGAATGTCATTTTCTCCCCAGACAGAAACAGAATTTCTTTCAGTGGCTGTGAAATTCTTTCCTATTTCTGATACTCTTGCAAGGATCTCCAGCCGTGATTTATCATGGGACAAGGGGTTTTAATTACTACCATAATTTGCTTTGACATTGCAACAATCCGTAAGCTTGTTTCTGTTGCTTGGCCAAATGTGACTGTTTGCATAAGCAATAACATGCCATTTCCTTCATGCTGGTGACACTGAGTTCCTGTGACCTGGAGAAATTAGTGCATCATCTTGCTCCCACATAAGTCGATGGAGCTTTGCCTTCCAACTTGCATGGGAAAAGAATAAGGTTCCAGGTAAGAAACTGCTGAATGAGCTGCTTTTTACACCTTTTTCTTTAGAGAAATTTAGTCCTTTCATGAGATTCAGGAGAAATCATACAAAATCTTTTGTTTCTTTCATTATACTATCCTAGCAGCCAAGGGTCACTGCTGAAATGTTATGTCTGCTAGAGACTGCCAAGGTTTGTCATTAAGCACGATCACTTGAGAATGTTCCAAACATTAATACTTTTATATTTGAGATAATGATATTTTCAGTCAAGCAATATGCAATTTTTGCCAAACCCAAGCAATGCAAATGCAACTTCTCTTTGGTCGTATTGGCGGGACCTGTATCACGTGGCAGGTGTCCTCCACAGCTTTGATCCCCTGAGAGGTTGCTCTGGGGCCCTTCTGGAACATTTTGAGGTTCCCTCTTGACTCTGAGCCTGGGTTTCCTCTGCAGAACTAGCCAGGATTGTCTGGAAATGATGCACATCTGAGTCTTGTCCCAGCAGGAGAAACACTCCTGGATCCCACACTGTGGAGGAAGAATTTATCATTGCCTATTCCCATTATTCTGCCTCTCTGTTCATTTTATGACAAACCATAACAAAACAACTAGCAAAGGTTCACTCTTGCTATTGTTTGTAGTGCGTTTTTCAAACATAATTCCTTATTTTCACTTTTCAAAAATCAAGGTGTGTGACATGGCAATTCTCCTATTTTCACGCCATATATTAACTCTTACTTCACCTGTGCAACAAACACATTGAAAACATAATCACTCATCCCTCTGCCATTGGAGATCAGCAATTCCCCATCAACACAGAAGGAAAACAAGAATGGTCTGTGTGCTGGTTTAAAGGGCAGGTGCCTGCCAAGGAAGGTGGGNCGCGCAGGGCGGGTGCAGTGATTCCTCCGCGGCTGCAGGGGGCGCTGTGGCGAGAGCTCGGCCACTCTCCCAGCTGGCGCGATGGAGAAGGGGCTCCCTGTACAAACTCCCAGGGGCAGCCGGTCCCGGTGCCCCTCTGGATGGCGACATGAGCAGGAACCTCGGGAGCAGCACCTGGAACAGCAGAGGTGGGCACACCCGGGGTGGCAAACAAAGCAAAAACTCCAGAGCCATGCCAGGAGCCTCAGGGGGTTTTGGGTTAAAGTGTAGCAAGGAGAGCCTGAAGCAGCGGCAGAAAAGCAGTGGCAGCGCAGCTCCCACACATGGCAGGAGATGCTCCCTCAGAGGTGGGGGTCAGGAGTCAGGGTCCCGGGCTTTCCCCTGAGGCACCTGAGCAGATGGTGAGGGTCCTGTCCAGTGAGATTTGGTGTTGAAAAGGCCCCAGTTCAAAGCCTCTCCTACAAGCAAAGGCTCTCTCATGGTGAGGAGAAGCAGGAAAGGACTGAACTCTGCCAGCCAGCTGCACTCCTTTCCCCCATCTCGGCCACATCTTTTGTCTCCCCTAAGTATCCGTTGTTCCCATCTCTTAAGCAACAAATGGGGGAAAACTCCCTGAGTGAAAGAAAAAATAAAAAGAAAAATCCTAACCTCCAACAGTCTGGCCCTACATTTGACAAACCTGTATCTTCTACTAGTAGTAAAAATACTTTTTGGGTATAAACTACATTTCATGCAAAGATCCCTGTTGCGTTACAAAGGCTGAATTATCATCATCCTTGTTTTACAAATGGCCTGCCAGTGTCACAATGAAAACCATTATATCATTGTTCCTTCAGCTAGATCTTTTTAATCACTAGTGGCCAGGGCTGAGCTCAAAATTAAACTCCCATGCCAAGTATCAAACTAATGTTTAACCTTCCTCAGTGTCCCCTGGTGATGTCTCATGGAAGTAATAGCAATGATCTCGAACACATTGCTGAGTGCTGCATATTTGTAAAAGAACATCCCTAAGACCAGTGAACACTCTGCCAGCAGTTTGAGCTGTTCCTGGAGTAAAATAGGATTTATCTAGTTGGGCACCCCTCAGGAAGTTGTAAAACCAGAGAAGTACAACTATAAACACAGGGTGATGTCAAGAGAGAATAAATGGGTTCACAGCATTTATGATTACAGAGCAGACAATCTTTCCTTCAGAAAACAAGTTGTTGGGGGAGAGTCTGTAAGCCTTTTCATTCTGCAGGTGCACTGAAAGGTATGAGATCCTTTCATGGACACAAGACAAAACAGGTGGTAAGAAACTCGTCCTTCCAGTCAGGTCATAGAAGGCTAATCTGTGGCAACAGAGCAAGGTGGTACAATTTGCAGCGTGGAAGGCAGTGGAGGAGCAGAAGAAGAGAGCAAGAGTAAAGTGCTGAGCAGAGGCAGGGTAAGTCCAGGGGTGAGTGAGATGTCCTTATTGCCTCCCCTTATTGCCAGAAAGTGGCAGAGGCTGGCTCAGCCTCCTTCTATTCTGCAGGGAACACCTGCAAGTGTAGCCCTTTCTCCCTGCTGATGGGGACAATCCATCCCTATATAACTCTCTGCTGTACACACTCAGAAGCAATATAATTTGGAATACATTTTTTCAGGGACTCTAACTTCACACATGAATGGAACAGAAACCCCTGAAATAGATCTGACTGGAATTTTGGTCCAAAAGGAATTGTTAGATCAAGTCTAACTTCTGCTAGTACATAAGCTAGAGGATGTCACAAATATGTTTCTGTTCTTTAGGATCAAAGACTGATTAAACTAGGAAATTACAGTCTTCAGGTAGCTTAACAGTCAAAGCTACAAGCAAAGAACAGGGTAGGCTGAGATTCCCAGTATCCAGAAACCCAAGAGATATGGCAAAAGAGTTTCAGCATGAGAATTTTGAGGCAACACCTCACCCCCCACAGAACCTCTCAAAATGAGAGGTGGGAATTCCATCCTAACCCAAATTTGTGGGTCAGTATTAATCTGATGAGTAAGAAGTCAGGGCTCAGGCTGAGAAACTTCAAAACCATCTTAAAGCATGTGTGCCCCTTCTGCATTCCCATTGCTGGCTGTAGTTGATCTCTCATGCTTCAGGGGAAGGCAAAACATCTCCATGAGCTCTGAAAAGCATATAATTGCCATTTGGACTCTGAGAGGAAAAATCTCTTCCCCATGTATTTGCAGAGGTTGTGAACAATCTCACTGAGCTGGAAAAGGCTTGGATGAACTATAAGCAAGGCTGAGAAGTCCCACAGACAATGCAAAAAGGGGGTGAGTATGTTTTCACACACTCCTTAGCCTGTCATAGCTAGCTAGTCTCCAAGAAGCTGTGACAAAATATGTATTTTTCAAATTCTGTAGTCCTGTGTTGATAGTGTAGCATCAACTTTGCATGGACTTCTTGTCAGCAATTATAGTGTTATTTTAATGTTACAGGGACAGTCATGGCAAAAGATAATGGTAGAGGGTTGCCAATTATAAAAAGCATTCTCTGCTTTTGCTTCTTCCCACCTCTGTGCCCATGCTTGCCTTGTCCTGTGAAACTTCTTGTGAAACAGGGCAGGCCTCCTTCTCTCTAGTATCAGCTCTACCAGAGCACAACAGAGCCATGTGAATGTTTATGGCAATAGCAGTGGTATTCAGCACAATAGAAAGTTACAGAAAGACAGAGTTTTGCTTCCAGACCTTGTTCAACTCGTCTGCCAATACCCCCATGTCGACTTTTTTTAGAGAAATGTTTCCCTCCTTAGAAATACTAATGATGGTACTTAAGGAGAAACAATAGAAAATGGCTGAGCCCTGCGGCCATGTGGGNCCCGGGATCGCTGCGGTCGAGCCGCCATTGGCGTCTGCTCCCCGAGCTGCCCCACAGCGCCCCCTGCAGCCGCGGGGGAACCATCGCACCTGCCCTGCCCAGCGGAGCCACAGCGCCCCTGCCGGCCGGGACCGGAACTGCACCAAGGGGAAGGTGCCTGACACCTGAGAGCAGCTGCCAGTGGGTTCTCTGGGTCTGGTTTGGTGTCACTGTTACAGTTGTTGCCTGTTTACCTCATATAAATACTTAGTAAAGATCTGTTATTCCTATTCCCTATCTTTTGCCTGAGAGCCCCTTAATTTCAAAATATTACTAATTCGGAGGGAAGAGGGGTTCACATTTCTCATTCTGAGGGAGGCTCCTGCCTTTCTTGGTAAACACCTGTCCAAACCGCGACACCCCAGATGGGCAACTTGTCTGTCATTTGTACATGCTGAGATACTCCTTGGCACTGGTTATATAATTTTTAACTTTTCCTAATTATTCTATAAGCCTCTGAACAGATGTATTTAAAGCATTACCCAGGTTTTCCAGCTCACTTGGAATACAGAAGTAACCAAAAGTGGGTGGACTCTTGCAGTACTGAGACATATTTCCCATCTTTCTTCCTCCAGATTCATAGGCATTTTTTATAAGCACTTCAATTATAACTATAAAAATATATATTGAATATCCATACTTTTCACCAGCATGCATGGTGGATGCCCTCTGTCTGGATCAGTGCATGTAATAATTTTGTCTCCTCTGGAATTTGTTCAATTCAGTTGAGTCTGAGGAATCAACTACAATTCTAGTAGAAATGTACAATATATATTGCTAAAAATATTCATCTTAAGAAGAGTAAACAAAAATTAAGCACTGGGAATAATAGAAAAAATCCTATATTTTGTAAATTCAGCAGGATTAGAGGTATGAAGCACATGCATGAAAGTTGTCACCTTCGACTGTAAAAAATACATTGCAGTGTCTTGTGTGTGATGAGAGTTTCAGGCTACATGGCTGTTAGTTAATCTACTTTTCCACAGCTGTATGAAACTGCCTAATAAGATGTTTATCCCCTTATAAACCCAGACTTCAATAATTTAAAATCCTAACACTTTATTTATTGTAGCTCAACCTAGCAGTTCACTGTTTTATCCTCAGAGGAGTCAGAGAAAAGCTCTCACAGAAGGATACAAACCCCCAAACTAAATTCCTGCATTTGTATCCAGCTCATGGTAGTTTTATTAACTACCTGTCTTTGCATGGGTGACCACCACCCCTCTGTGGGCAGCCCAGCTCAGAGCCCTGCTGCAGGGACACCACGCTGTCTGGGCTGTGGTCAATCCTCAGAAGGAGCTGTAAGCCAAACCCAGCAGCTGGCAGGTGGGAAGAAAAGAGTCACTGTGGATGAGTGAAGTAAATGCTGTGACATGAGCAGAGAAACTCTTTCCTTAAACTTACATAGCAAGTGGGTGTTTGAGAAGGGAGCAGAGGTAGGTCTTTCCTTACTCTGCCTCCCAACAAGCATCTCCCACAAGTGTGTGTGCACTTCTCCTGTGTGGAACTCACTTCTTTCTGCTCATTTTGTTAAAGTTTTTCAGCCTATTCTTACTTTGAATTCACCTAGCATCAACTTCCAGCATTTCTACTCCACTATGCCTTCATCTTCAAGGCATTCTGTTGCCAGTTTTACTGCAATCTCCTGGGTATTCTGTATTTTCACCTCCTTTGTGTTCCCAGCAGCTGTTGGACTGGTGAAAAAAGGGAAGTAAAATATTGGCCAATAATGTAAGTAGGGAAAAGAATGACCAAAATATCTTGGAAATCTGGGTAGAATTATTTCATACACACAGAGGATCTTATTTTGATTTTTCTGTTTTAAACACATCTGGTCTTTAGAAGGATGAGAGGTCTGAGTCCTCCTCTGCAAAATCAAGTGAAGTTGCAAAACATATCCAGATACCAGTGACTGTGTGGTTCAAGGACTGATAGTTAGAAGCATCGAATTTACATTGAAGTCCTTCCTTGAAGCCTGTTTCTGCCTAGAAATGATCTAATGCCATTGTTGTCTGTTGGTTTATGGGCATACTGTCTCTGGAGTGCAGGAAATAAAACCTGGTGAGGTTTGTTCAACTTTTGGAGAGTTGCTCACAGCCACTATTTCATGCCTTTCCAATAACTTCATTGAGAGAACAAGTATGGAATGAAAATGCTCTCATTCCTCCCGACCAGAGTTGATTATAGCACTGAGTCAGCACTAGGATAAATTCTCAGTGTTGCCTGGACAAAAAAAGAAAAAAAAGGAGCATAATGTTTACTTTCTCTTCAGAGAAAAGTTTGCTTAGTTACTGACTATAACAGATATGTGGAATGTGTGGCCTGGCCATGTTCAGACCAATAGACTGTGGCCAAGAGAGTAAGTTGCCTGATTTATCTGCTACCTGCAATCAAATAACAAAATAAAAATATGCTTCTCTCTGTGAATCCTTGCGCAGGGCTTTTAGGGCTTTTAAGGAAATACAGGCAGACACAGCTGCCATGGAAAAAATTAAGGTCTGTCAAAACTAGATTTCATGAAACTATCTGGGCTTTCTTAAAACTTTTGTCAGGAATTAAAAGAGAAAATTTTTCTAAGAATGATAAAAGTGACTGGTTTGATATTTTCTGATTCAATCTTTTTTGAGGCTTTATTTTTTTGTTTAAATTTAAAGTAGCCCAAAACTTTTAAAGTTATGAAACCCAAAGTATTTTAATCACCCAGAACTTTCCTCTCCTCACAGATTTTTTTCATTTCAAAATGAAACCATATTTCAGTATCCTAGGAGGCTCATGAGAATAAGTTTATACTCTCTTCATAATTCTGTCACAGGATTAAATTGTCTTATTTTGATGCATTCACTTCTTTCTGTCTCTGTTTTGCAAAAAGTGTAGTGCTTAAGCGTTAATAGAAAAATACCTTAGGAAACAAAAGTTGAAAGTCACATTACAAGTGTTTCTGGATGGAACAACCTTGATGTGATGAATGACAAATCTCAAACAAGGAATCCTATTTAACACTTGAATTCATGTTCAATCTACAGTGTAAAACAAAGTATTTGAAGAAATTAATGGGAAAACATGAATTCACAAGAAGTCTTAGGTAATGGAATTTCCCTTTCTGTGTTCTTTCAGTATGTTTTACGTTGTGTCTTATTTGCTTGGATCCATTCATGACATAATATTCCGTTCAATTAGGTTATCCTGTCTTTTCTTAGTATTTCTAAGGCACCTAGTATATCTAACATTGCTTCATTGCAAACATGCCAAAAGTTTACAGGATTAAAAGATTCAATCAGGTAATTACACAGATATTAAGAATCTTTACAGTTGTGTTACATATATTTTTCTTAATCCTACCAGGTGTAGAAATCCTCATGTTTCAAACCAGAAAATGACTCAAAGGGTGAAACACGTATTTCACTGGATATTTAATACCTTAGCTAGTGACTTCTCTTGTCTTCTGTTGTCTGAAACAATTATGGTGGTTGACTGGTCTATGCAAAAACTTAAATGAGGAATGGAACTAAATTATTCACCAGTTTTCTTCACTCATGTAACATACTAAGCATGATGTAATAGAGAAGAAAAGCATCACATTATTTTCTCCAAAACCAAGATGCTTTGACTTCAATTAACTTCTCACAGAAAGACACAGACTGCTGAAGACATATCTGTAAGTCGATGCAACCCCTAAAAGCTGAATAACTATCCTGCCTTGATGCACCAGCCCTTCTCCAGCCCAGCCTAGGTGACAAATTGCCCACATGGTTGGCAGAGGAAGCAGAAAGCTCTTCAAGAATGCTAAGGGCTCCAAAAAGCATGGGGATGGGTCCAAATTTCAGGGTCTTGGGAAATGTCTCCCACTCTGAGAAAAGTCAGGTGTAGGGTGTTGCACCTGGGGAGGAATAACCCCAAGTACCAACCCCAAGGCTGGGGCTGACCCACTAGAGAGCAACTCTGCACAGAAGGACCTGGAAGTCTTGGTGGATAACAAGCTGACCATGAGCCAGCAGGGCTCTTGTGGCCAGGAGGGCCAATGGTATCCTGGGGTGCATCAGGAAAAGTGTGGCCAGCAGGTCAAGAGAGGTGATCCTGCCCCTCTGCTCAGCCCTGGAGTGGCCACATCTGGACTGCTGTGTCCAGTTCTGGGCTCCTCAGTACAAGAAAGACAAGGAGCTACTGGAGAAGGTCAGTAGAGGGGCACAGAGATGATGAGGGGTCTGGAACTTCTTTTATGAGGAGAGACTGGGGGAGCTGGGGCTGAGAAGAGAAGATTGAGATGGGATCTCGTCCACACCTATAAATACCTCAAAGGCAGGTGCCAAGAGGGTGGTCTCAGACTCTTTTCGGTGGTGCCCAGTGACAGGACAAGGAGCAATGGCCACAAATTAAAATACCACAAGTTTCATCTCAACATGAGGAAGAACTTCTTTACATTGAGGCTGGCAGAGCACTGGCACAGGCTGCCCAGGAAGGTCGTGGACTCTCCTTCTCTGGAGACATTCAAAACCCACATTCCTGTGTAAACTAATCTAGAAGACCCTGCCCTGGTGGGGAGCTTGGACTGGATGATCTCCAGAGGTCCCTTTCAACCCTAACAATTCTGTGATTTTGGGGTGATAAAGATGATATTTAGATAACTAAGCACAGTCAGTCCCACCCTCATGCCTCTGTAAATCGTTGTTAGTATCTTGTACTTTGCTATATCTCAGTGCTATCCCATCACCCCACATACACCAGTACTCTGACCCCCACAACTTGCTCTTCTTCTACCAGTGCATCTTGCCAAAATTCTCCCTCCCTTCAAAGAGATCTGGAGCGACAGCAAACAACTTGGCAGTATCAGATAACCCAAAGGCAGGAGTTGCTTGGTGTTCTAAAGTTGTGTCACGTGTATACACAAATTACCTTGAGGCTGCTTTGTTGTTCCTACCAAAGCCGGTCACCGTGCCAGATCACTGTTCCGGGTGAAGCTGGTAAATGCACAGCTAGAGCACTCTTCCCAGGGTTTTCAGGAGATCCTGGTTAGTGCCCAGGAAATGGAGACAAAGTATTCCTATGCAATTCCCCCTGGCTGAGCTTCCTGTGCAGTCCTCCAACTCACTTTTTTCTATTTGAGATATTCCTCTATCTGTCTCTAAGGGAATATTTACACAGGGGACTGCAAAACAGTGAGAACCGTTCCAAACTGTATGTCTAAAATTTTGCATACCATACCTTGTGCTTTGAAAAATAGCCACTGATCTTGCTTAGCTTGCTGTATGGGTGGCCAGGTTTTAGGTACCAAGGGTTCTATTTGCAGCAAAATGGTTTCATACATGTTTCCACAGATAGCATCCAGAACTGGAGGAGGATGATACTATTGCTGCTGAGACCAAAGATGTCCTGACTGGCTTTTAACCTGCCCAGGCACAATTTCCCCAGCAAGATGGAGTCCTAGCATGTGGCCTCTTCCCTCAAGTGTGTTTTCACTAAGCTGTATGCTTTGATCAGAAATTCTTTATCCTGAGGAGGGTGAGGCACTGGCGCAAATTTCTCAGAGAAGCTGTGGATGCCCTACCCTGGAAGTGTTCAAGGCTTTGTTGGATGGAGCTCTGAAAAACCTGGTACTGGAAGGTGTCCCTGCCCATGGCAGGAGGGTTTGGAACTAGATGATCTTTAAAGTCCCTTACAACTGAAACCATTCTATGATTCTATTCTATGAAAGAAAAGACAGTGGCCCCAGCTGGGCCACATGAGACACAGGCCACCCTGAAATAACCCAGGGCCTGACTCACAGACTGTGAAAGCCAGAGGAGAAATCCCAGGGTTTTCTCCCAGGCTCTCTCAGTCTCATGAAGTGCATGCAGTAGCAGAGGTGTTCTGAAAACATCCAAATAAATATGCAGCACCTTTCTGCTTCTTTTCAGACTTTAAACAGTTACAACAACTTTTGCACTTTCCCATTCATTTTACTTTTTCTTTCTTTCAGACTGAGTCTTAATCAATACAGGAGAGAGAAAAGATGGCATTTGGGTTCATTCCTGTTTTTAAATAAACCAGACTGGTGAGGTTTCTGAGGTTGATGGACAAGCACTTGTGTGATCTTAGAATTTCCAAGGTTGGAAAAGACCTTTAAGATCATCAAGTCTGACATCAACCCAGAAAACTTTGCCCACATCCATACATCTGGTACATCCCACTGCCCCAAGCAGCACAGCCCTTCCCACAGCACTTCTCAGCAGTGGTCACTGGTGCATTAGTTACCCTTGAACCATGCCCCAGCAATGTCCAAGACAGGAATGGGCAGAACAGGTCAAAAGTGACTCAAGAGTGAATGTAAATAATTAAACAATCCATGTCATTGTGAGTCTGTATCCTGGTGCGTCTTTATTTGTCACAATAGATGTTCTTGCTGCTCTGTGTTGTGCTTGGTCTGCACTCACACATTGAAGTGGGTTATTTAAAGCTGTGGGGGTATCTCCACTGGTGCTGTGGCTCTGCTGCAGGCTGCAAGGTGGGACCTAGAGACCCCTTGTTCCACCCCCAACCATCTCCATGCCCCCCACAGCAGACAATACAACCCAGCCCTTGCTGCATGGCTTGACACCGCATCCTTTCCAAGATCACAAGTGGCATTATTTTACTTCTCTTAGATTTTGTGAGCCTGTTGTGAAAAAAACAGAGTCAAGCTGAGACACCACCTGAAGGAATTTGGACTATTTCTGCTGTGTATTTGAGCACAGAGATTTTATTTGCCTGTAATAAGAAACATTACCTTCTCCTCCCCCCAATAAAATGATTCCTCTAATATTTAAGTTTCAAGACCATACACTGTGTTTATAACCCTCAGGCCCTGAAGTAAAATAAGATTGAGTTTCCCTCAGGTAAGTACTTCCAGACACTTTATCTGCTATATCATTACAACTATACCCTATTTGTTACTGTACTGTGTAACACAATACTTGCATTATATTCCACATGAAAAGCTGTTTCTGCAGCATCTTGTCATCATTTCACGAACGCAGCTTTGAAGCCGTTTTGAATTCTGAATTCAGTGCATAACAGCGAAGGCTCAAGTGCACAACACCGTATTATTTACTCAGATGGGGTTAATTGCTGAATAAAAGAATGGTTCCTTTCAGTTTACCTTTTTACAATCTCACTCACACTGGATATGGAAGACAGGTAAGTCTGTGATAAATATCAAACTTTCTAATCAGAAACGAGCCCAGTCGTATTTGAAATCTTGAACTTAATCCAGAATCAGGAAATGCAGCCACTTGTGTTACTGTTGCTGAAAGAAGAAAATGACCTTTTTATTGTAGCTTACATTCACTATTGTACTTGTGAACCATGGGGAATGAAGCAGAAGAAATGCAAGGGCTTAAGGAGACCTTCTTTTAACAAGAAAACTGAAATTGGGTGCAATAAAAATATATAGCCAATATAAAGGCTGTGATTCTCCAGGGGAAATCTGTGACTTTGACATGGATTCACTCCTAACAAATTATTCCTGCTTCTTAGCTACCATTAATATTTGCTTTCAGGCACCCATTGCCTTAAATTTTACTTGCTTTAGCCTCAGCACGGGTTCATTTGAATGTAGAAAAATTAATAATCTACACCTCTAATAGGAATATAAAAAGTGAAATGATACTATAAATTATTAAGGGGAGATTGACTTTCAGCAAACTTTTTATTTCTCAGCCATGTTACAGGATTATTTCATAATGGCTCTCTGCTGATGACTAATTTACAGCTGAACTGGAATCCTGGACCAACATCAGTAACAGAGTGCCATAGCTCAGTGGTCTGCTCTTGGACAGCAGACAGTGGTAGAACCAGAAGAGAGGAGAATCATTAAATTATACACCAATTTTTTGTGACGTGGAACTCAGATGGAATTTATACTGTACCTACACTTAGTTTTTTACATGATCAGTTTATTGTGATGCCCTTCTGTGTCAATGTTACAGCAGGGGCTACATTTGCCAAGCAGTCATAAAAATGTGGAGGCATTTAAATTAGATGGATGTATTTTAAAACAGTTTTAAACTTTTTCAAATGTTTTAGAAATAGTGAGACCCTTACATATTCCCCCAGGGCTGTCTGATCCT
>VZRX01020700.1:14898-47032 GCA_013398075.1 Notiomystis cincta
TTAACTTAATTATCTAGAGAAATCAGAGCCTAGCTATGAGTGAAAGTTTAAGTTGATGGGTCAGGCACAGAAAGATGTGAGAGCTTTCTGTGCATTTTCACAAAGTCTCAGTATCTTGTAAAAGAGACTCAGCCTTGTCTTCTGATCCCTAGATCTCATTTTTCACTCTCTCTGATTTTGAGGATAAGATTATTTGTTTCCTTTTCACTGTTTCTACTATAAAATTATTCAGAAGATACTTAAAATGAGATCAAAATTTAAAAAAAAAAAGAAAAAGTAAAACTCATAGGAAGTTCCTTAAGCTTGCATATTATTGAATGAGGTACTGACTTTGACTGAAAGGGTAAACTTATAGTTTATTGCAATAAAGTCTTGAGGATTTTTTCTCATCAGGTCACCAACTCTTATAGGTCACTGCGAAAATTTTACCACAAGCCTCAGTTGGAACAAGCCTTACCCAGGTGTTTTCTTGGCTATGATGGGCAAGGATCATCCAAGGCCAGCACCAGCAATGCTAATACCAAAAGATGGGAGAGTTGCTGAATAAAGCCCACCAGAAGCCTCTGCCAGCAGTGCTGTGCGTGATTCCCTGGTGTCCCACCTCAGCAATGGTGATTATGCTGTGCCCCTGAGTAATACTGTGTTCTCATATCCCATTAATGTGCAGAGTTGAAGCTCTCTGAGAACAGCAGTCATTCTCAGGGTAGGAAGCAATTCTACAGTCCCACCTTGATGCAGTGGAGATTGCAAATATTTTTTTTCCTCTCTTTCTCTCTTTTTTCTTTTATTCAAGAAGAGGAAAATAAGACCTTTTGAACTGAAAAAGAAGAGCAATGGAAAGCAAGAAAATACCTAAAACTGTAGCAGTCAGTCCTGTAGTGAGGTTGAACTTGAAATCTGGGAGGATAACCTCCATGTCGCTACTTTAAATCACTTAGAGTAATAGAGGACAGAAGGAGACATAACTGTTATGAAAAGCTGTTATGAAAAGCATCCATCACTCATGATTAGCTCTGTAAATCCACTAATCTGTGTATGTCCCTAACCTGAACATATCACTGACTGAAAAGCACATTTACTGAAATAAAAAACTAGACTAGCAATCTGCCTCTCTTTTTCTATGTGAATGTTGGTTCAAAAATACCCATTACAGAGAAATTTCCACCCAATATTTATATGCATACAGTGTACTCCTACTTGCTATTGCATGAACAGTGTCCTCCAACACAAAGTCTTTCCCTAATGTTCCTAAGATGTATTTTTATGGATTAGTTATGTCCTTTCTCATTCTTAGTTCTGCTGAGCTAAGGAGGCTGAACTGCCCAAATGTCTTCTCACACAAGGAACACTCTCTTTTCCAGCCATCCATTCCTTCTGGATGTAGAGGACTCACACAGAGTCTTTTCAGGAAGCTTTGTCAGTAGCGCTGACCTTTCCCTCCCTCTGCTGGCACCTCCTAAGATCAAATAAACCTGTTTCACATGTATCATGCTGAGGAATCACAGATGCCCTGTAGCAGACCAGTACCCCCTGATCTTCCTTCTCTTCTGTTGTTTCATAGAAGTGAAATAATATAACAGAAAAATCTTGCATTTTTTACATAAAATCATGGCTTTACCACAAGAAATGTGTTATTTTAACCTCATGCTGCTATTGTAGACCTCCTCCGAGCTGATGATGTTTCCCAGTTTGATATCATCAGAAAGTGCCACTAATATACTTATTTCTCTGTATGTTAAAGCAATTCATGAAAACATTTTGTGAGATCAGCTCAAAAATATCTTTCATGTACTCTGTCAATAACCTCTTCCAAGTAAATTTTAATATCACTGCCAATTACCATCTCTGTTTAAAGATTTTTTAGCAGTTTCAGCACAAAAATTGTGCGCAACATATTTGTACAAAAAAAATTCTCCCTCCTAGTGGTTTTGTAGCAGATAACAAGCATTTTGCAAGATTTTTCCTTGTTCCAAATATGCATTATATCACAGAAGGAGGTATTACCCTAAGCCTGGTTTGATCTACTTTGTTATATCCATTTTGTACTCTACTCTATTTTATGTTTCCCCCTGTCTTTTTTGATTCTTCTTTTCAAGATTTTCTCTAAAGCCTTGCACACTGTTGAAACACACCTAAGAAACCTGGCTTTTCCAGAATCTCCTTTCCTTCCTTTCCAAAATTCTTCATCTCCACCTTGGAGGTGGACCCTTGCTGCTGGACACCAGAAAGTTATCCCTTAGAACTGCAGGATGGGGGTGTTGCACAACTCAATTTAAATCAGGAAGCTCCTAACCTGAGCTTCCATCTAAGCTCAGAGCTCAGGGAACATGTGTCCCTCCTTCCCCAGCTATGCTGGATTCACTGTCAGTGCATTTCTTCAGCCAACAAGCGGGGAAGAATGGCTGTTAACTTGCTGGTGTGGCATTTGGAAACACAGCATGCTGAATTCCTTTAGTCTAGCTCCAGCTGTGATTTAACAATGACTTTGTGATGACACAAGAAAGAGTTAACAGAACAAAACCCAAGTTCTGCTTCAAGTATTTTTACAACTTTCTTTACGCCACAGAACTGTGGAGAAAAAACATCTCAAGGGTTGCTCTTTTTTTCCATTAGGTTGTCTGCTTTTACAGGTGTTGGGTTGCTTAAGATCTGAAAATTTCCATACATGAAAATGTGATGGTGAGATGGTCTGGAACTGAAACACTCAACCTGCCTGACCCATTGCTTGTGGGTTTATAACACAGTCACTTGCTAAACTGACAGTAACAGTCTGGAGCATGAATGCCCAATGCTGTGAAAGCCAGAGATAGAGTTTTCTCCCTGGTAGCTGGTTCACTTTGTCCTGGAGCAGTGGATATGAACCCTCTTCCTCAGCCCTTGGGAGAAGAGTCAAGTGGTCACAGTATCTACCCACCAATCAGGTGCTGAATTTCACTTGTAATCTCTGTAATAGAAGACAGATCCAACCAATTCTTTCCTACCATTTTTTTTCCTGTAAGGACTTGCAAGATATTTTTTAAACTGAATTACTTGTAAACCATTATTCTGTCAGAAAACTGAATCAAGATGAATATTTGAATTCAGAATGAACAGAGCTGACATTTTTGGTGCTGAATCTTCTCATGGCCATCTGATTCCACCAGACTGCTGTCAAATTCATAGCACTACTGGACAATTTAGGTATGAAGGGACCTCACAGGGCTTTTGACTGAGCCTTTTTCTCCAAGAATGGTCAGCTTTTGGGTCAGCCCAGAGAGCTCAGGAATTTATTCAGTCATTTCTTGAAAACCTCTGAGGATGGAGACTGTACAATCTCTTTGGGTAACTTGCTCCCCTGCTTGATTGGTCACATAGGAAGAGGTATCTCCTTTTACTCCATTGAAAACTCACTTTTATTCAACTTCACTGTTGTCTTGTCCATTCCAGGCTTCCTGAACTCTTTACTTTCAGAGCTCTTCCCATGGGATCCCATCTACCCATTTCCTGAATGAACCAAAGCCTGGTTTCCTACAGCCCAGGATCTGTACCCAGCTATTCCCCCTCCTCACTCTCCTCAGGAGCTTCTTCACTGGCTCATGGGTACTAAAATAGCAGTAGCTGATACTGCTTTTCACGTTGCCAACCATTTCTTCCTTGTAAATAGCAGATCTAGCTTTGCATCATTCCTAATAGGTCCACTGAGTACCTCTGCCAGGAGGTGATCACTGATTCTGTCCAGAAACCTCTCTGACTGTACATCCCATATTGTTGCTCTTCCAGAAAATGTCAGGAGATTGAAATACTCCATAAAATCCAGAGTCTCTGATCCAAGAACTTTCTTGAGTTGTTTAAAGAAGGTTTTGGCCACTTCCTTACCCTGTTCAGGTGGTCAGTAACACAATCCTACCAAAATGGCATCTTTATTCAGCTCTTTGGCCCTGGCACACAAGCTCTCACTCAGCCCATCACCCATCCCATACAAAAGCTCCATCTATTAAGACTGTTCCTTAACATGGAGAACAAGGCACACTCCTCTTCCCGATCTCTCCTGAAGAGCATGTTGCCATGAGAGCCTACCCCACCACATCTGAGTTATTCCAGTGATGCTGTAGCTTCGTAAATGCATATACAGCTCTACTTCTTCCTGCTTCTTTCCCAGGCTATGTGCTCCGCTCTACCTATGCACCAAAACCAGCTTTAGCCATTAGTGATGACAAAATTACAGAGTTTTCAATTCTCAGAGAAGTAAGAAGAGAGGTCAGCAGAGCTGCCACCTCAGACTTTCAGAGGGCAAACTCTGACCTGTGTAGGAGACAGGTGGAGATAGTGTATAGTTTTTTTTTCCTTATGCAAAGACACTCCTTTCTCTGAAATTCACAGAACTCATGGCATTACTGTCCTAAAGTGCCAGCCATGCAGAATAAGGGCACATACAACCCCAGAGAAAGTACAAGGGAAGGAAGGTGGACAAAAGTAAATAAGATCCATACATATGATTATGCAAAATATGAATCCATTTAATTTTTTCTGATCTCAAACAATACATTAATCTATGAGGAGGAACCTGAATTAACTAAGAAGAAGAAGATAATATATATCCTTCAAAGAACTAATAAAAATAATGTGAGTCTGTTGACTATTTTGCTCCTCCCAATGTATTATTTCTGCTATTAGAATGTAGAACCTGTGCATATTTCTAACATCACTGAAGCTAACCACAACATGAAGCAGACACTGGAGGATGTCTACAGATGACCAAGGGGATTTTAGGAAAGTGATTGATTTATACTGCCAGACAACACAACATGGGCAGGCTGATGGAATAAGACTTTCATCACTGTAGAAATTCTTGAGGCATAAGTAGAATTATTCCCAATCTTAAATTAGAAATTTTGGGTCAATTGAACCTGATTTGTTCCAATGTGGGAGTTGTTCAGTGTGACTTGTTTCTGTATTATCCTGCCCTATACATTAGAAAAAAATATTACCTGTTAATTTTTTTTTTATGTTTTTCCTTATTGATGCTAAATCTTTCTGACCAAGAAACACCAAGAAGTCAAAAGTCACTCAAGACTTGCTACACTCTTTTGAGACAGAGTCCTCAGACAGACAGAACTGCTTTTCATGCAATTTATTGGCAGCGAAAAGGAGTGGAAGAGAGGTGAAGAGATGGCCCATAAAAAAAGGTTGTTCTAGATTGTATCTGATCTGGAATTTCACATCTGGAAAGGTGGAAAGTCAAAAGGCTCAGTTTTGCCCTTTAGGTGTGGAAAAGTGAGTATGTTTTATAAATAACATGTTCTTTCACTTGAACAAAAAATAATAGCATGCCGTACGTGACATTCCTTCTCTGAATAGGTGAGAGTGACATGGGGGCAGCAACATCTGAACTGAAGAGGGAGGTGAATCAAATTCTAACTCATCTTACCTATGACAAAAACTGCAACTAGAGAGGTACAAATCAATCTGGACAGAATAAAAGCCCAGACAATTCAGTAGTTTATTGAATATGACTAAAAAATGCATTTTGTTTTCCATTTTCTCAAAGATACAGATATCAAATGGATACACTTACCAGATAAAGATTTTTGACCTGCCCATTTTATGCTTTCCAAAGGTGGTTTGGTTTTGTGTAAATTGCTTTTCTATATCGTTCCATAACAGTCTATAACATTCTGTTCTTCAAGAATTCCTGGTCCTACTAGCTAGGTCAGAAAGGTCCTGTTGATGTCCCATCAGACAGTCTGGCAATACCAGGCAGCTCTGCTCAGCCCACTGTCATTTTTCTGACCCTGACTGGAGCAGGGAGTAATAGAGAACAAAATCAGTCCAACCTATAGATCCAAGAGCCAACAGGTCCAGATCCAGCAGCTCCTCACCTGCTCTTTCCCACCTGGTATTTAAAGCATGGACTGCCATGAGGGAAACCTGGCACCTGATCTCCCAGCCTCTGAAAGGTCAGATGAGCTTGTGATAAACCCATTAGATTCTGAAGGTCTCACCTAGGGGTGCATTTAGCACACAAGGGATCTTTTATGACATAATTCAATGTATTATGAAACTATCACATTTTCTTGAGCCTTTGGCATTATTCTGTCCTTCTTCCCAGTCTTGAGGGGACAACATACACAGATTTCCCAGTGGTGTTATTGACGTGAATAACACTAGAATCAACTGATTCAATATGGGTTGACAACAATTAATAATATTACTTACAGGTTATTTTTAGCTGTATATATTATTATTTTAGCTGTAGATAGATGAAGTACCCAATGAAACGAAACTTTCTGCATCTTTTATAGCTCATTTGGGAGAAAGGAAGGCTCATCTTCTCCAGTCTGGTTCTGTAAGACAGACTGAGCCCTGAGCTTGTGGATAATCATGCCTGGGAGAATGTAAGAGTCAATTTCTCATCACACATGGCAGTTTGGCTACCCACGTGGATGTTTCAGCATCCATGATGGTGCAGAACTAGAAAAATTACTCACCTGTGATTTCTGTGGCCTCCTTCCAGCAGAGATTTACAGCATCTGATGGCGAGGCATATTTTAGTTATTCCTAATGGATATAAACAACCCAAGCTTGAGTCATTATATGTTCTTTTGGATGCATCAGCCTCAGATACATCTTAGCTGTCTTGAAAATCTGAAGTTTCACTGCCTTTTAAAGTCTACAGTGTAAAAATACAATTTTACAATGATTTATTTAAGGCTCTTGCCTGGATTCACATGGGTAAATCTCTGCATATTGTTGATGACTATCAGAGTGTGTTTAATAGGGCGAAAAAACATGTGTGCGTCTCAGAAATGAGGAAAAATGGAGAAATTTCCTTACAGTTAGAGGTTCAAAATTCTTTTAGACCCAGGTGAAGAAGTTTTCCAAAAATCCTGCAACCAGTGTATTTTCTGCCATTTTATTTCTTACATAAAATACACTGATGTAGATGAGAAGAGAAATACTCCTGTTTTCTTCTTAATTCTGTTTGGCCCCCTCTCTGCCCTCTCCAAGAGGGCAGAAGAGATTACTGAGGAGACCAGGATATCTTCTGACACAGCTTACACAGCAAGGACACAGAGATGTTTCAAGCTGCATAGAAGGTATTGCTGTCTGTATGACAGGCAGATTTCAGCTCAGAAAGCTTCAAGCTGGGTTAGTTTGGCCTCCAAATTCCACTGCTTGGAAAACTCCAGTTTGACAGAGATTTGGCACAAAGCTGGGACCACTCCTTTCCTGTACTCACTGCCAGGCTGGTGTGGGGCAGACAGGGCACAGGGTGAGAAGGGATGATGGTGCAGAGCTGCCCAGGGAGTGCTGCCAAGCAGGAGTCCTTGTGGCACGGAGATCTTCCTCAACTGCATGCTGTGGCAGCTGTTACCATGCAGGGCACACAGCAAGTCAGGAGCACCAGCACAGGTCATGGAGCTGGAGGGAGGCCACAGTACAGTGCTGCACATGGGTCAGGCATGGACTGACCACCAGGGAAAGAGGTGAGAGACACAGGGAGGAGTCTGCCCCAAAATCAGCTTCAAGCTCTGCCTGTCAGCAGAGAAAGCACGCTCAGCATGCAAGCGCTGCGTGGCGGATCACAGGCCTCATCCACCATGCAACTCTTGCACCTTGAAATTGAGGCTGGGGCTCAAGAAAGCTCACTGTGAACTCACCAGGGACCAGATTAAGTTTCCTGCTACCTTATAATCACAGCTCTACACTGCTGGTTGTGGTTTTCCACACATAGCTTTGGTGGCAGTGAATTTTTCCACCCAAGGTCCTCTGCCTGGTGCCTCAGTCAACTGCTGGCATTGGGTGGAAATTGGAGCCAGTTTGACATGTCTTCTAAGGAACTCATTGTAGGAATCTGACTTCTGGTGTCCTCCCAGAAATCCTCTTGGCGCTGGGGCCATCATCACCCCTCAGGAGGGGGGAGGAGCAGGCTCTGCAGCCAAGCCTGCAGCCTGCACACCCCACAGCATGGGCTCCCATTCCTGCACAGCTGTATCGTGTTGCTTGCATGGTGTTCTGCATGGTGCTTTGCATGGTGTGAGGACAGTGCCACTGCAGGCCTCAGAGCTCCTGTCTACTTCATCACAAATCAGCGTTTAGGGCTGGCCTCAGCTCCAAACTCACAGCTCCTCCATCTGCACTGAGTTGCAAGGGGGAAGCAGGAGGTGTACTGGGGTGGGAACCCAGTCCCTGCAGAAAGCTCTGGAGCTGAAGGAACACTGTGAAATACAACATTGCCTGGTCTGCAGGGGGACAAACCTGGAATCTCTGAATGAGCTTTAAATGGATTAGTTACACCCCATCAAACTCTTGAGGGCATTTTATTATTCAGAATTAAAGCGACCTGATTTCAGCATAGCTTAATTCCTCTCATAATGCAGTTAAGCTAAATCTGAAAGTGAAGGCTTTATTACAGCTGGTAAATCCTCTCTGCATCTCTGGTTAATTTGGATTAACTTTCTGAAGAGACCTTCCATGCCTGAACCCTGCTGGTGGTCGACTCAGTTATAGCATCTGTCACTCCTCTCTGCTTAGAGTGCCAGGAGAAAAACATGTGCTGAGATGGAGTGCTCCTCACTGCAGGCTGAAGGAGCAGGAGAGTGTCAGCCACCAGACACTGCTCCCCATGCAAGTCAACACTTAAAACACTGCTTTCCAGAGCTTAATGGCCAGCTGCCTCCTTAGGCAGGTACCACATGGTCTCAATGCCAGGGCAGCAACACCAGAGGGGAGCTCTGAAACAGGAGATCCTGTCACTGCCACTGCTGTGAGAAACAACAAGGTCCCTGCCCAAGGGGACCAAATCTGCCCTGGTAGCATCTGGTTTTCTCAGCTGAGAGAGGAAGGGAAGGAGGTGCACCCATGTGCCCTCCTCTTTAGCCTTTTCAAGGGGAATGGCTTTGAGATGCTCTCTTGGCTAGGCTTCCCCACTTGCAGGGCTTCTGCTACAGACAGCTACTTGCCAAGTCCTTGCACAGGAGACTTGATATTTCCTAAAGATGGTGATTCTAATGGTCAAAATGAGAACCCTGTGTATCCAAGTGTATCCAGGGCTCAGCAGCCGAGTGGTCATTCCTAGTTTAGGAATAACATGTTAGGCTTCAGTCCCATGGATCTGCCACAGCCACTGGGCTTTTCTGCCTCTGGTGTGCATGCATGTCTGTGCTTTCCAAAGTGACAGAAAGGCTCTGGTTCTGCCTGAATCTGAACATTATTCACTTCATGAATATTTGTCTAAGATGTCTGGTTGTTAAGGCCAAATAAAGCCTTCACTTCCTCTACAAATATTTGTGCAATGACCTGTAACTACTGGCCAACATGCCTGCCAGCAGTCCACTACATGACATCCCATTTTACAATTAGCTATTATCATTTGATAACCTCTTGAGGTTAAGAATACAGATGTAAGATCTCCAAGATTCCTAATGGGAATACTTCATATCAGAAGTATGTTTCCCTTGAGGATGACATCACCACAGGGACACATATTTCAAATATTTTGGCCACCATATTTTGAAAGCTTCTTTGGAAACACAAAAATGCTTTTTGAGCCCTGAAAGAGCTTTTCTATTAGTCTCAAGTAAACATACTACCATTTAACTGTCTGGAAAGCCTTGAGCATTAAAAACACAATGTGTCACAGGAAACAAAATAAAGAATTGTAGTGTAGCTAAAAAAAAATGTTTGGTATATAGTGTTGATATTACCTGAAAATAGTTCTTTGCTGGATACTATGTCAGTTTTACTGTGATGAGGCAGTTCAAACAGAGCCTGTGCCACAATTTCAGAGCAGGATCCTGACTACTTGGGGAGTTGAATGCTAATTCCAAATCTAAAAAATGGTCAGTGTGCACAGTATGCCATTAGCTAAGCTGAAACTCTTAGCCTGAATCACTCCCACCTGTTGAACTCTAGAGAAAGTTGTAAGTAGCTGATGTCTTACCTTTAGTTACAGACAGAACTTTCACCTGTGCCTGGGTACTGAAGCTAAATCACTGGCTATTAAATTCAGTAGAAAAACGTTATGCATATGTGTGTATGCATATACATATATACACATACACATACGTATATGTCTGTGTGCATATATATGTATATAATTTGGATATACAGTTATATGAGTCATTTATTAATCATTTTGCTTTGGGCTTTTTAAAAATTCTTTTTTCTTTTAATGTCTTCTCCACTTCTATTTCTGACCTTCTTTATGTCTCTCAGTTTAGGAAAGTGGACTATGAAATGAGCAGCATTTACTACACTTTCAATTGCTGAAGGCTCCTTTCACTCATAAATACAACTAAATTTCAGTGTATGTAAGGCTGTTATCCTACTGTGCATGGAGACAATGCAGATTAAAGAGTCACCTTTCTTATTTGAGGGAGTGAAATTGATTTAAGTAATGTACTTGGGGACAGAGAGGTGAAAATTTAGACTCCTGCCCTCCTTACCGTTACTGTTGCAAGGACCAACTATATTCCACCATCAAGGCCATTACCTATGAGGTATGGCACTTATTAAATGTGGGATGGCACTTATTAAGTGCACTTTAATCACCAGAAGTTTTACTTGTTGCTGATGAACAGGTCAATAACTGCTCTAAGATGTTTTCTTACTTCCCATATTCATACTAGATTAATCATAAATAAGAGTTCATGAAACATTAGATCATCATTCAAAAGGTAGCCATGAATGAATTAGTATTATCTTTATAAACCTTCATTTACTTATTAATTTGACAATGTGGTATGCAAAATCATCCAAATGACATTCCAGTGACAATATTTAAATTTAAAATGAATATTCAAGTCTTCATTTAATAAAATAAGACTGGTTTAGGTGTCAAACCTCATAAATGTTTTTTGAAGGCAGCTTCCTAGAATTGCTTCTGTTCTCAAAGACTTCAGAGAACTTCTAATATTTGATAGACAATCCCTAAAGATTTGTTAAATAGGAATGATAATAAGAAGTCATAATATTAAAAACTTATTATAACTGAAATCTTAGTGTAGAGTTAATGCTAATTATCTTTGTAGTTTGAAAGCCAATGGTGTATTTGAAAACATGGATAATTTATCTGAAGCTTTAAAAAGGAAAACATACTCAGTTTTGCTTTTCACAAACTGTATGGACACCTGTGTATATAGACATGTCTATTTATACTGTGAGACATGTTAATTACATTAATTTTTAATAGAGCTGTTAAGGTAGGCTGTAGCTCACTTCCAACAGTTCAGACAGCCAACAGTTTGGATGCTTTGATAATGCACCTGGGGCACCTGCTCCTCCTTCCACATCTGTCCAGAATCAGACTTAGCACAACTGGATGGCAGACTTCGAAAAAGCAAATCGCATCATGGTCACATGAAAACAAACTACCTGTTCTTTTAAAAAATAACAGTCAGAAAGCTGGCAGCTAAACTTCCACTGAAAAATGAGCCATTCATTTTCCAGCTTATTGGGAAATCTGGACATAGGCTTCATCTTAGTCTTTCTAGAATGGTTACAAAAAGCCAGATGTGCTTTCTGGACTGAAAAGCTGAGACAGAGGAAAACATACATCTATCATATGGGATTTACATTTTCTATTGCTGTAGAACTGTCCCCTTGGCTGTCTTTCTTGTCCTGCAAGACAACCATCTCTTCTGTAGGGGTGACAGCCTGCAATTCTGATTTCAGTGAAACTCCTCCCAAAATAAAGCATATAGAGAATGGGACAAACGTCCCTCTGGTTGGCTTTTTCCTCACACTTCAGTCTCATTCCATTTAGGCCTTCATGTCACACTTACCAATTGAGTTTTCCAGTACATCAGCCTGACTGCAGACTGGGACAAAGGGAAGTAGAAGACAATCTGATCCTATTAGGCAACTTGGCTCCTGCCTGCTCCTTTGTATCATGTTAAATATGATCACAACACCACTGTTAAGATTGCATTAGATCTGTTACTCAGAAAAATACCATCATTACCCAAAGTCAATAAACAAGCAATTCGATGCAGAAATATTGAATTGTCAAATCTGCCTAAGATACAAAGAATGGGTTAGCATGGCTGCTGCAAATCAATCTTTTTGTTATGAACACCAGTGTAAGAAAAGAAAAGAAAAAAAGAGATTGGCAGGAATTGAGCTTTCAGTTGATAGACACATGAAAGTGCATAAAATACGCATTTGCTGGCCTAACAGCTCATGAGAGAATGTTACCCCAAGAAGAACTGAAGAAATATTTGAAAAACACAGTGAAGCTCACAGAGTGATACCAAATTAAATAGATTTCATTTTTAGTTTTTGACATCACTAGACAATGGACTTCACAAATCACTAACACACACTGATTCTAACGTGACCTAAAAATTATAGGAACTTAGAAGAAGGAATAAAACCCCATCAAATTCAGTTTAAAAGTACAGATGTCTTTGTTTTTTCACTGGCAACTTCAACACTATTGCCTTTGGACATTTCATTTTTAAGAAACATCTGTCCAATTTGGATCTGTCATACTGCAACTGTGATTAGTTAGAGATGTTACAAAAAGTGAAATTACTTATGCAAGTCAAGTCTACAGAGTTAGTATATCATGAACACAAAGTAATGAACTTTCTGAAAACAACAATCTGAATTTTTCTGTTGTCTTTTACCCATGGATCCCAAACCACCTGAAAAACATTATTTAATTACATATTGCTCAACCTAGAGACAGGATGTATAACAAAAATTCAGTAAGTCTCCTCTGAGATGGAAAACAGCACATATTCAGAAGAAAAGCAATGCCATAACTTAGGAGGATGTGAAAAGTCAGTGAAAATTCAAGAGCACATAAGTAGGGAGCCTTAAATTATTTATGTTATATGACTGAAGTATCATCTTTTACAACAAAGCTTTTTGGGTAGTAATCCATGATGCTTAAAATCACTGGTGAATAGTAGGAGGTTTTTCACCCTAAAATATGGCAGTGATAACTGTTCTGTTTTCAATCTCATTTATGAGAATTTTGAGATAAATTTTAGATCTGGACAAAAATTTTTACACAAATAGTTTACTCACCAAAAAATGAAGGACAACTGAAGCTGTTTGAAAGTTTGGATTGAACTCAGCAAATTGTTTCAGCTAAACAATGTGGGGGAGGAAAGTGGAATTCTGAAAACGTGAAACATTCTGTTCTAGCATTATCAAAATTACAAAATTCTTCCTTTATTTTCGTCTTTTTAGTTAAAGCATTAGAAAAAGCGGGCAATACAACCAAAAAGGAAGAAAAGAGAGTGACACACCACAAGAAAAACCTGGAGTGTGTCACACTTGGAAGATTTTCAGTCTGACTATTCCCAGTTTGTGCAAGAAAGCCTCCAAACTAGAATGAGCTTTACCACAGAGAATAAGGATACGTGCACATTCCACATATTTCTCCTGTGAGTTAGAGCAAAGATGCACCAATGGAGAGCTGGAAAATGCTATTAGTAAAGTCTACCAATTTGATCTCTTTGCTCATCTTGCATAACGTGCTTGATGAAAAGCAATTCAGATTGGCTTTTCATGAGCTCTTTTTGACAGAGCTGTTTTCACACAGGTCATCTTCTGCCTTTCAGTGGTTGAAAATATTGATCAGATAAATCTCTCTGTACTCCTGAGTTTACCACTCATTTTAGACAACTGCTTCTCTTCAGCAGACTACTGTTGGCTGGAGCTAACAAGTGCAGGACAAAGTTAAAGCTGCTTTACCTGCTCACAGGAGGACTGTGTCACAGCAAAAGAGACAGTATCTGGTGACTGAGAAACCAACTTTAAGCAATTAATTTCAAACTTGGCAAAGGATTGAGATATAACTTGCTTGAATTCTGGAATAACTCTTGAATATAGTACACATTACTTAAAATGAGGGCACTGTGGCATATGTTGGACCAGTATTCACTTGATTTTGTACAGAGAGCCACCAGAAAACAGCTTGCTTCATAATAGGCAGGGGCAGAGCCTTTACTCAAAAGCATGAGTGATGCTCAAATGTCTCATGCATCATTCCTTCTACTGTAGGAAGCTGGCAGAGACCTACAAAGATGCACATTTCATGGATCTGCCAGAGGCTCTGACCCATTCCTTGATGGATATTTGAGCCTGTGCTCAGGGGCACGTTGAACAATCATCCACAACACAAACCACCAGGATCCAGCAGTTCACCTCAGGCTTTAAAAGCTCTGGAGTCTCACCCCAACCTGTTGCTGCTCATGAAGTCTGGACAGACTGGGCAGCCTTCAACTAACTACTGGCAGAAATCCCAGGCTCCACTGTACTGGGGCTCTTTGGCTTCTCTCACCCACTAATAGCTCATTAAGCTCTCTTGCGAGGGAAGGACCTGGCATCCAGAGCTGCAGCTACTAAACTCCATCTCCTGTCATCTGCATACAATTTGTTGTGTGGAGCTGAGGCACCACACTGTTGTGAAGGGAAAAAGTGATGTGGAGGAACAGAAAACACTCACTCTTACCCCATCCAAACCTTGTTTTTATGTTTTCATAGGTTTGTTCACGTTTGCACTGAGCAGAAAATGGGAGTGGAGGAATCTTTGGATATGCATATGGCAAAGTCACCTGTGATGCACCTGGCCACTGATGTGAATTTGGCTCAGCTCAGTAGTGACTATATGTGGAGTTGTGTCAGTGAGCAGCTTTTCTCAGCTGTGCTTGCTTTGCTGTTGTTTTCTGGTCTTCCCAGGGCCCAGAAGTTGTTTTCCATTATCAATGTGTGGGAAAATACAGTCCACTTACATAGTGAAGGCCTTTAGCTACCAAGATAATAGAGAACAGGGTTTGAAATGACCAAGAATGCTACACTGCTAACCAGATAGAGCTCAGAGTGCAATATGAAATAGATTAACTTGCTCAAGTCTTGCCTTTGGCAGTTTTGGGTGTAAATGATCTCTTGCCTATATGTTACAACTGTCCATTTTCCTGCCTGTTTCTACAGAAAGTACCCAGCCACCACTTGTTTCAGTGTGCTTTTCTTTGCCTAGTGCCACTTTTAGTAAAAAAAACAAACAACAAACAAACAAAGAACCCCCCACCCTATAGTAGAATCTGGTAAGGAGTACGAAATGTTTTCCATCTATTCTCCCTTGTCCCTCTCAAGTCTGCCAAATGATCTACTCACAAGAACACTATCTCATCAGATTCATCCAGATTAGCAAACATTATTACTTTAAGTATTTTAGGTAATATGGCTGATTTGGACAGGCACAGGTTACAAAACACACGGAAGCAGCTCCACCAGCAAATCCAATGGAGCAGCATCTGTAGGAAGAGGGTGATGATCAGGCAGAGTTGGAAGGGAAAGTGAGCAGAAGGTGACAGTGCCTTCTGCTCACCTGTCTGAGTTTCATTTGTGAGATCCATCCCCAGGAGTGGTAAAACTTCTTAGACCAAGAAAGGTTTAGGGCTGTGAGCCAAAAGGAAAGCTTTCAAGTCTAAAAAACCTACTTTGGACAAATGCCACTGGGCAGCATCTCTTACATGAACACAATATTAACAGCTCAATCCTTATACAACTAAAAGGGATAAAATATGGGGAAAAGGAACAAAAAATAATCTGAAGTTAAAAGGGAATACCTGAATTATGAATGTCACCATTATTTTTTATTCAAGTCAGAAAAGTGGGCCTGCTTTTTACTAAGAGAAAGTATATTTGTCCTTGATAGTTGTGGGAGACAGTCAGTAAAGCAAGGAAAAAAGAGAATTCATAGTCTTTGCCATTTCCAGAGCCCTGTTCTAACTCAATCATTAAGCCAGAGCAGTAGTGTAATCACACCTAAACATGACCAGTTATCTTAACTCTGTCTCTCTTAACATATGTTCGGTTTTATAAAGTGCTGAGGAAGAGGAAATTGAGATTACACTATTTACAGATGTCCTGAGATGCTGGCAATTGTTGATGGGATAAACTACAATGAGAGATCACCTTTCCTTCATTTCAAAGCACGTGATCCTTAATTTGGCTGATGCTGAGAGATGTTTTCTTCACGGGGCCTTCTGTCTCTTCCACTTTGGCAAGCAGTGGAAGAAGATGATATAAGAGAAACTGGTCCAAATTCAAACACATACAATCTGGACTTTAATTCATGTTTGGAAGGAGAAGTTTTTCAATTATATAAATAAATCACATCCTTTACAAAATCTTTCCCTTGGCTCCCTGGCTGTAGTGGTCAATAAAAAATAATATTTCTATCACGCGTAACCTGTGAAAACTGTCCCTTTACCATGAAAAAGGATTACAGCAAATGCTATTTTCATTCTTGGCCTAACTCCTTAGCTAAAATTTAATGCCTGAATTTCCTTTCCTTTTCAATGTGAAATTAGGGCTGATGAAAACTACCACCTTAGCAGCTTAGGCAACTGAAACATGTTACAAATCCAGACAGCAAGAAAATCACAGGTAAGTGTAATGTACCAAAACCAGTCTAAACTGGTGTAGATGGGAAAGTTATTTCAAGAAATAAGTTGCTCCCCCCACAAGATACATACAATTTTTATTCTCCCTGAGGACTTTTTTTACAGCAAAGACAAAGCAAATATGACTCAGAGTATGTGAGCATAGTCATTAGGTGATTTAAATCAAAATATAGAAGGTACCTCAAAGTTTAGTCACTGTTGAATATGAATGGAGATATACTTTTGATGAGATGTGCTAAGGTTTTAGCTGTACATGTGCTTTTCTATGGATATCTCTTTTCCTCTGTAGTGGTAAATAGCTGTCTTCAGGATATCAAAGCACATATGTTGATAATTAAATTTATGATAAATTTATCAATACCATCGATAATGAGAAAAGTGTCGTTAATTACATTGTTGATAACGAGATACATGTTGACATACATACATTAGTATGGCATGTGCAAATGCTCAGTCTTTGATTAAGCTGTGGGCTCATCTGTAACCCATTCCCCTCTTGGCTCCAGTGGTGGAAGGAAATCACACTCTGGACTGCCCTCTTCACATCAGGATCACCTGGGGTCAGCACAGGACCATGGCCCCAAAAATACATCAGAAAGGCCAGTTAATGATTAGTTATCACTTACCAATAGTCAGGAGCAAATGAGTACAGAGGCAAAAAATAAGGAGAAACCTAATTTGAATTTATGCTCCTCTCTTGGCTACTCTTCTTGTACCACTCATCTCTCTCTCAACCCTTTGCTGGTGGTTTACTAAGTAACTTTAGACTTCCTTAAATTCCTTAAATGCAGCCTTGGATGGCCAGGTTCAGGATTCAAGCAAAAAGCTGGGGGATTTCAACTGTGACTGGTGGATGTGAGCCCGAGTGCATCTCAGTGAACATAAATGAAAACTAAATCTGAGGGAAGCTAGGCCAGCATAATGCACTCCTGGGATGAGGGGAGGCGGAAGAAGGTGTAAAATACACCAGCTCAGACTCCCTCCAGAGTTGGAGAACTCAGATTCACATCTGAATTTGGCTCCCATTGCCTGAGTCAGAAAGGCGAACTCTTTCCAAGTCTAGAGACACCGGTACATTCTGTGCAAAACCCTTACAGGGATCCTGTTCAGCTTGTCTAGCCCACAAATTAACAGAGCCTGACATATCTTCTGCTTTCCTCTGGAGGCACAGGCTGCTTTCAAAGAACCAGTGTGCAGCAGAAATGAGAACAACGCCCTGTGCTGCTCTGTGTCCTGCTGCTGTGCCTCGGGCATGTGCATGGGCAGGAGCCCTGCCTGATGCCACAGGGCTGCTTTCTTAGATGAATGAAAATGAGAGTGAAATAGTCTACTCTAGGGCACAGACATTGCAGAGAAGCCTCCAGGATCCTTAAAGCAAGGTGTACTGTGAAAGGTCCGTGACAGAGTAGGGGCTGCTTGGCTTTTAGATGTGCTGTAGTTGTGTGAGCTGCAAGGAGGAAACATCTTTGGGTGAGGACCTGCCAAGCAAAAAGACAAAGCAAGTACCAATACTGGCAGCCAGTGTGGAATTTTAAACCCAGACTCAGGTCTAGAAGATGACTTGTAGCAAAGTCTACCCACTGCACAGAAAGTTTAGGAATTTCCTGCCTCCATGAAGGCCACCTCTGCTCTGTGATTTTGACTGGGACAAACAGCGTGATGCTCAAGGCTTGGCTGAAGGAAACCCCTACCTTCTTCGAGAGCTGCACTCTAGAAAGGAGTGGAGACCTTCAGGGACTGCCACCTCCCTATCTTCTACAGTCTCTGCAAAAAGCAATAGAGTACATTATGTTTTCTTTAATTCACCTGGGAATATAGAGAGATGACTAGAACCCACTGCTTGGGCCAGATCACAAGCCACAGTTCAGTCAAAATGATGTTATCATGGCTGTTCAGAACTAAATTCCAGGAATTACACATCTGAGAAAATCTGGGGAAAACACTTTAATCTGTCTTCTACAACAAAAAAAAAAAATGTGGCTTAATTATGGAAAAGTTGCAAAAGTAAAAGAAGACAAAGTTGGGGACTTACAAAGTTTTTTAAAATCTGGCTTATTTCTAGTCACAACATTAGAACTTTCCTTTCTCTGGATCACCAGATGAAAAATAATTATATTAGAAAAGGAGTGCCTCAGAAACTGGACACATGAAACTAGAATGCTGTTCTCCCTCATATATTAGCACTGTTAATGGATGACCTGAGATCCTAGAAGTGCTAATCAGGCACTCAGAGCTACTTTGAACTCCATCCTCTGCTTTATAAGGAGCAACCTCCAGTACCTCCCCAAATCCAAGCTGCACACTGACACCACAGGATGCATGGCCACCAGGAGCCACCTGCAGTGGGAAAAAGGGGTGGCCCGGCGCAGGAGCCCAACAGTCAAAGCTGCTGAGGCCAAAGAAGGGCAGGGGGGAAAGCAGAGCAGTAACTGTGGTGGTTTGGCCAAACGAGGGGAGGCAAGGTGGAAACACAACAAGGAGGTGAGCAGTGTCAGCAGCCTGAGGCTACATGAAGTGTCTGTGAGAGAGAGCAGCAGCCCCAGCACAGCTGTGTCCCAGAGACCGAATTTGTAATGACTCGGCAAAGCACATGCCAGAAAGCCTGCCTACCCCTGCAACCATAGAAGTTGTGAGTGGATGCTTTGGGCCAAATTAATCCCTGTTGGAAGCTCAGGAAAATCCAGGGAAGGTAGAGGCACGAAAAAATATGGCCCTTTATTAGCATCATAGCTTGAAAGTCAATTTTTGTACACCAAGAAGTGATAAGCAACCAAACAATGTCAAAGCAAAAGAGGATTTTTCTTTCTAAGAACTTCTGACTCCAGTGTTACTCATCATTGTTTCCTGCAGTCCCAACCATTCCCTCAAATTGCTGGTGGGAAATCTATTCATTATCACTCACTAGCAAAACAGAATAAATACCTCTTTTAAAAAGGGCTCTATGATTTGGTCAGGTTCATGGATATGGGCCAAGAGATTAGCACTAGATTCTGTGAGCAGGATCAGCCTGCTGCAAGCCCACACTGTGTGCAGGGAAAAGTTTTCCAGACATAGGAATTACACCTGAAAACTCTGCACTGTAATATGATAGAGCAGGTAACATCTGCCAGGTTACGAGAAATGTTAAATACACAAATATATGTTTGGGCAACCTCATGCAGACTTTTGTAGCTCATAAAGGAGACACCTAAGGGGGTATGCTTTCAAGACCTGAGGTTGATATTTTTCATTGGGGTGATTAATACTGGCTGGAAAGTGAGCAGTAATAGTGGTGAAAACCAGGAAAAATAAACTTCAATAAAAGTCTCTGCAAAAAGGAGACGTTCCCAGAAAATGTTTAGACCAAAGCCAATTTTCCTTCGAGAAAAAGCACTAGAAGAAAGCCACCAGCCCAAAAACTGGCTAGCTCTGTGTTTTGATTGCTGCCAGGCACTTTGAGGTACAAATACACAGGTTTCCAGCTAGAACCAGGCTGCAGGTGCAGGTCTGATGACGATTCAGCAAGAGTAATAAGCAAAGCAAGTAGCAGTGTGCAAATTGCAACCACATAAAGACAACTATTCATGTGTTTTTTAAATGTTATACACAGTTCAGTTTAATCTATGTCATGACTGACCACATAGAGTTAAATCAAAACAGGCTGTTAGAGGAAACAAAGAGGAAATGAAACAATGGCAAAGATATGTTCAAGCTGAAAATACCAAGTGGTCTTTGAGGAAACAATAGGGATGCTATTAATTGTAAATACCCTGTAGGCTCCAAGCAGGTTGGCAGCATTCACTTTTCCAAGCCTGAGGCCAGAATCACAGAGGACACCAAATCCTGAAAGCCTAGGAAAGCAGAAGAGCTGAGTGTGCTGCTGAGGGTTATGGGGAGGGTGTCAGTGAATGCTGTTGGCTGCAGAAAGCACCCAGATGCAGACGCGAAGACGATGCTGCAGTTTAGTTGTTGCCAACCCAGAGATGGCGTTAATGGGACTGAAGAGGAGCTCCTACATGCAGGGGAAGATTGAATTCCTGCCTCATTACCCTAGGTGAGGGACAGCTCACAGTGCTGAGACAGTTGCTCAGTATTAGACCTGTTACCTGTGATTTACTGGGTGAAACCCAATATGGATTTCAATGCGAAATCTTGAAGCATGCTTGGGAAACAGAAGCGTGGGATAAGGAAAGGAGCAAGGAACAGGACATATCATCCTGTGCTGGAGTGTGGCTCAGGTGTGGAAGCCCTGGCACTGACACACAAGGCAATGCATCCTAGCCCTGTAATCAGCAGGCTGCCCAGAGGTGCCGCTCCCAGTCCCAGGGCTAGCACAGCGCATACCACCCCAAACACTGCTGCAGTGGAGGTCTCTCCTGGGGACCCTGTGTCATCCCACAGAAACCTGCTCCTGGAACAGCACTCAGCTCCTGCAAAACACATGGGCAGCCTTGAGTGGGCCACGGTCCAGGGATGCTCCTGTGCTTGGCAACAGGTAGTTCCCATCCCCAATTTGGGACTGGTGCAGTGCTCTTAGGAAAGAGCCTCCTGCTCCTCACCACTCAGAGAGTGCTGACATCTGACACCACAACATTTGCAGATGTTGGCAAACTTAAGCTGGGCAGCAAAGGGGACTTCTGGGTCTTTTTCGTAGGTAAGGATTGCTTGGATGCCACAGGCTTGTTGCACGCTCCCTCATGGATTACAGTTCTTTCAGCCACTTGGATTTAACTGCAGATTATCCTATTTGAGACTATATCAAATAATTACATAGCTAGATATAATAACTACTATTAACTCTTAAATTATTACTGCTAAAAACAGCTGTTTTAAAAAACCAACTATAACTCAGTTGTGTAGTTCTATATTATTTGGTGATTGCCAAAAATACATACAAGTATCTGTATGGAGGAATTTAAACAAGAAGAGGTACATAAGAGAAACAAAATGAAACAAGTTAATGTTTAAATCAATGCCTATTCATGTTCTAGTCAGTCTTGCATAAAGTATTCAAGGTTACTTTTAAAAAATGTAAAAATAGTTTTGCATTAAACCTGCTTGAAAACAAATGCAGTTTTAACATTGTTTTGATTGTACTTACTTTTGAATACATTTTGAAATAAAATAAACCAAAATGAACAGCAAACTGTTGCACTCAGAGTGATTAACAGAAACCTTGACCTTTTTCAACTAAAACAATTTATCAAATGTAAATGCAACGTGTTATGCTTTCCTGAAACTTTCATTGGCATAAAAATATACCAAATTCTTAGTGCCACCAAGAAAACAGGTGACAAAATACTTTGGAAATAGAAGAAAACTTCTAGGACATAAGGTCATAAAATAAGGATGAAAAAGCATCATAAGACAAACCCAGAGAAAGTTCCCATAGCTATAAATAAAGGATGAATTGAAGCTGAATAGGCTGATTGCCCAGATTGTTTCAATCCCATATTGTCCCTGCATTGTCACTACATAGACTTGATGGTACCTTCTGCCCAACTCTTTGATGACACCCTGGGTGTCACCAGGGGCAATGGGCAGAGCCAGGAGCACCCACCTCTCTCTGAGGTCACCACACACCACAAAGTCCCAGGCAGTGCTGTGGTCAGTGGTGGCACCCTGTGGGTCACACAAGGCACTGCCATGGCAGGCACCCCAGAAACACATCCTGACCTTCACTCTGCCCTTTCTCCAGCACTGCCAATCCATCCAGGTAACCAAACTCTGCTCAGCATCCACCCACTCAGGGATGACCCTGGGTGACTGCAAATGCTGCCTCTTTTGGCACTTAATGTGCACATCCCAGCCTGTTTGGTTGTATTTCCATCCTCCTCCTCCCCAAAACTGAGGACCCAGGGCAGTCTGTGCTGTGTTATTGGCGCAGACCCAGCCAGCCCATGGCCACATGGCACAGGCAAGAACAGACAGATGTGACCTTTTTTTGTGTGGAAAACCTTTTCTCTGTGACACCAGCTTCTGCTTCAGGGTGCCTGTTGCCTCCACAGGTCTCTGTGCTCTGCCCTGGGGCACTGCAGAGCAGCAAGGTGAAGAGCAGAGATGAGTGTTCACCAGCAGAGCTGGCCAGCCCTCCATGAGCTCGCAGCAGGAGTATGCTCAGGGTGATGTGGGCTGCCCCAGATTGCCTCCACCCGCAGGGAGGAGAGGATGATACTGACCTGATCATATTTCTGATTCTCCTCTTTCTCTTCCTGCCATCACCCACCCACTTCTTGCTCCTGCCACCTCCCTCTTGCTGTAAGGCAGCTAGATAGTCTCCAATCTGACTTCTGATTCAGTCCTTTCAAGTTATGTTTCAATAACTAGATTAAATATTTTCAAGGCCCACCCCTGCTAATTTGTCACTATTTTGAGGGACAGTAAATTTACCAGGATGGACTGGTTGGCCTCAGTACTTGAGAACATGCCATGCCATGTTAACTTTTCCATACAGATGTGACCATGGGGACCAGGAAATATCATGTGGAATTAAATAAATACATAAAAGAGAATATTTTCCAATATCTACAAGGAAATTTTGGAGGAGATGACTGATGCCAAATATTTTCTTACACTTGATGTGTCAGCAGGGTTTTGGCAGGTGCCCCTAGTAAAAAACAAGAACATATTTGTGCACATTCAACACCCTCTTTGGGAGATGCTGTTTCCTTAAACTGCCATATGGGTTGTATTCCGTATCCAAGGTGTTTTACAGGAAAATAAAACAATTTTTTATCATATACAGAGTGCTTAAGCCTAAACAGATGAGGGGAAAAAAGTAAAATACCATGATAAGAGGCTCCAAGCAGCTTTGGAAATAACTAGATCTGCTACAAAGAAGTTAAACAAACAATAAGTGTAATCTAAATGCTATATAATGAAAGTAACACACTTGGAAGAGAAGTTTCAACAGCCCAAGCCAACATACAGACAGTTTTCAGTATATGCAGGCTGTCACTAACATGCTTGCCCTGAGTAGCCGAAGATAGACAGGTTTCTCATGAGACTGAATTCTGGGAAGAAACATATGACTGAAAAACCTTGTCAAGCATCCAGGAAAACAGATATTTCTGAAGGGGTGCAGTTCTGAGTCAGCCCCACACCAAACATTCAGCAGATTGTTAGTGCCTCTAGACACACTACCAGCATAGTGCCCTCACAACAGGTGGGTCTGTCCTGGGGAGTGACCAGTGGCCAGCTCTGTGCAGTGACCACCACTGAAAACTGCAACCATCCTTCCTCCCAAGCTTCGGGTGCCAGATGTTCCTCATGCTTGAGGAACTGCAGCACTAAGATTTAGAGTCAAGCAAGAACAATGTATTGCTGTTACAAACCATGCCCTGTCAAGTCCTTCACCAAGAACACAAGGATTGGGATCCTTCAACTTTCAAGCACTATTTTGCAGTTGAACCCAGAAATAGGCTGGAGCATGTCTATGAGAACTATGAAGGTCCTCAACCTGAAAGAGCTTTCATATAACCCAGCTGGCTGAGTCAATGCCTTGTCTGGTTCCAGGGAGACCACGATGGTCAGAACTGCTGCAGAAGGCAGCTCTGGTACACGGGCCTGGAAGGGCACGTCCTGAGCCCTGCTGAAGGTGTCAGTGTGACCTTCCTTCCCTGGCAGGTAGCACTGATCACAGGGAGCAGTCACACCCTTGGAGAGCTGCTCTTCAGGAGCAGGTAAGCTATTCTGAGAGAGAGGAACTGCAGTCGAGGTACAGGGGAGAGAGTCAGCAGCCTCCTCTGAGGAAGTCTCATACCTGTAACAGTAAAACTGAATTCAGACAGCCGTGTCCTGTGACACAGCCCACAGCACAGTCACCAGGATTATCTACACTGTGCCACTTGGTGGGCTGCCTGGCATTTTGCATTATCTACTTTTTGCTCATTGTTATTTTTTATAGTATCTGCAGGAAGAGAATGTGTATCTACCTTTACTGAACTCTTTCAGAAGTCAGTTGGAACCAATTTTCCTCTTGGGCAGGACCTCATTTCACACAGCACTCCCAGTGAGCACCGAGGCTTTTCATGAGGGGAGTGACCCAGTGGACTCCCAGCCAAGACACTCTGCCTGCCCATGGCCATCTGCACCCAGACATGCTTCAGACACCAACCAGCCCATGGCTCCTCTCAGCATGCCCAAAAACACAAGGGCCCATTTTAGAGCACAGTGGTGCAGCATACAGAGAGATTCTTAAAGGGGAAAAAACCCTGAGGTTCATCTTGATAGAGA
Source organism: Notiomystis cincta (assembly GCA_013398075.1). NCBI lineage: Eukaryota > Metazoa > Chordata > Aves > Passeriformes > Notiomystidae > Notiomystis > Notiomystis cincta. The sequence continues at coordinate 39,519 of VZRX01020700.1, forward strand.
AAAGGCAAAAGCAAAAGGAGCTGACTGGTTAAAACATGAGATAGTCAGAACACAATGACCTGCTGTTTAAATCAAGACTGATAATGCAGAGGCAGAAGAAGTTAATCAAAAACTATTCCATTTTAAAAAGTCGGACATTTCCTTTTATAAATAACTGGTATAAAACAATAGATAGTGGAGTGAAGGGACTGAAGAATATATTGTTTTCACCAAACAATGTTGTATTTGGGAGTAGAGGAACCAGTAATTATGAAATTTTAGCAAAGCCTGGTTTTGGCAGCTTTTTCAGCATTCACATGCAGAGTGAAATGTCAGTTCCAAATATCAAATTAACAGTAAATCTAATTCTCCCATTTCTTCTGAGCTTCATTCCATTGACTTTTAAATCACTGAGTGATTTAGAAAATCAGGATATTTCAGAAATAAAATATACTTGGTGGCATTTCAAGTCTAACATTATGCTCAGACAAGTATTGTACAATTCAGCAGATTGTTTAAGAGAAAGCAGCTACAAGGGTCAACAGACCTGACTCAGCTATGAAGTTACTGGAAAAATCCAAGTTGGTAGATTTTTAAGAATCTAAAATGAACCACATAATTGGGTTTCAAGATTAAAATTAATTTAACAAAATTATCTGGTTATATTTTTTTTAAAAAAAAAGCGAAATGGCAAAACCAGTATCAAAAGGAAAGGAAGCAGAGAAATCAAAATCCCTTTCTAGTAACTTCAGTGCTTGCTTGATTGTGGGGATAAATCAGCATGTCAATAATGCTGGTGAAATTCTTCCAATTTTATGTGGAAAGCATATTGCATTAAATAGACTTTAATCTACAGATCCCTTGATTATTAAAACTCTCCATAATCAAAACAGGGTCAAAAGGCAAACAAATGAAACGAAATCCAGTGATTACAAAAATAAACAACTGAGCAGTAGATGGTAATTTTATGAAGTATATGCAGTAGTTCGTATCACAAGGGTGGAAGGACTGGGAAAAAATACTGTATTCTGAAAAAAAATATATTTGTCTGAAAATGATCTCTTAATTTTTTGGCTACTCTTTCATCCACCACAATTGTGTGGTCTGTTTTTCGGAGAAAGAAGAAGCCAACTGAACTTCCTTTGGCTAGAGTTTTTTGTCTCAGGAGTGGAATCAGGTTTCTCTTAAATAACTGAAGGCAAGATGGTTGTCTTATATTATATGTGTTGTTACCAAAGCTATTGTGGATGAAGACCATACCCAAACCATTGCAGATTGTACCAAGTCCAGAGAAATATGTTTCTTCCTTCACAAACAAAAAAAAAAAAAAGGGTTTCCATTGTATGACTGAGAAAACATCTGTTGCTAATCCATGCAGTTTTAAGAGACTGACTGGTAGCTGTGCTCCTCTGGAGATGGATTGACTTAGCAAGCAGTTTTAGGAAAAAAGTCTTAATGGTACCTCAGTGTCCTCCCTGCACTATGAACATACTAACCCCAGGGAAGAGGGTATAGCAGGCTCCAGAAAAAGATGACACAAAATTGAGCTGGAGGCATCCTTAATTATCCAAGAACACAATCCTGAGTTTACCTGAAAGACTCTGGGGGTTTTTCCTTATCTTCTCGTGCTATTGTTAAACATTTTGCTTGCAGAACACACAAACAAGGTGGTGATAAGAAAAGGAAATAAAAAGATGTCTGAGAAGTATCCATGGGCCACGAGCACATGGGGAACACACTAAGCATGTAACCTTAAGATCTCCAACCTGTGATAACTGATAGTTGTCCTCACATTATCTAAGAAGATGACATCTTTGGTATTTGAGTATCACTTCAGAGATCCCATTTTCATCTCTGTGACTGCCTCAAGGAGAGTGCAGGATGAATTCTACAAGGCAAAGCAGGGTCAGGAGCAGTGTGTGTCCAGGCAGCCAGACCTCTGCACTCCTGAACCAGGAGTCTATCCACACAATATTTTCCAAAGAATGTCAGGTGATGCTTTTTCATTTTAACTAATGAGTAGCAGTATATCTATATATAATTTGTGTTGAATCTTAGACCAATATCAGAATACTTTAGTTCCAGGAATTGCATTGCTTTCCAAACTTCTCCCCTTTCTCTGTTTTTTCTCTCCCAGCATTTTACTCCAGCAGTCCCATAGTGCAGCATGGGCTGAGGGTCTGCTGCTCACGTTTCATCACAGCATTGATACCCCATGTGATGTGAACTCTCAGTCTCTCTGCTCTCTGTAAAACACAGCAATGATCTTTGCTTCAGATTTTCAAGAGGAGACATCAGCAAGCTCTGTTGGTCCTTCTACAGATCCTAAACTGTCTTTCCTTACCCCTCCCATGACAGAGTCCCTCCCATAATAACTTTCACAAGAAAATTTCTTGTTAGGAAGACAAGACAATGGTGTCTTAGCATTTTATTGCCCTCCACTATAGTATTTCATACCCTGGTATCTGTAAAAAATGTGTCAGATTAAGTAAAAGTCTGTATGCTGGGATCTCACAAACTGTAGTAGATAAACTGAAGGCAAATCCTGGATGTTTACTCTCACTCAGGGCTTAAATGAAATAAAATATCCTGGAGGCCTTTGAACATAACAATTCAGGAACCATAGTCAACTCAATGAAATATCACAAGTGCAATTTTAAATTCTGCCCAATGAAGTTCAGTGCTCAAATCCAAATATCCTGGAATGGACATGAAAGGAGGTCACCCTCTGTCTAAAGAAGTTGTGTGACTTTTTACTCCCATGGAAAGCTGGTACTCAAGACATGCGAAAGTCAGTCTTGAAAATGGAGAGGCTTGATTTTTTCCACTTGAGTAATTTTATATCTATGAAAAGTAACTGATGGCAGTTCTACATCTTGTAGAGCTTAGTTGTGATGGAGGGATATTGATTCACAACCTTGAAAAACCAGTGCAAGTTGTAAAATATTTGTTTCCAGCTCAGGTTTGCCCTGGCTCAGCATGTATGTTATAGGGGTGTTTGAAACTGGTGAGTGTTTCTGAGCAGGGGCAGATTTGGGATAGAAGTTGCTGACAAGAGTGTGACAGTGCAATAAACTGTGAGGTTTAAGAGGAAGGTTAAGAGAGAATTTAATTAATGTCTCCTGCGGCCTCAAGAGCAGTGGGAGGGCAGAAGCCAGGATAGAAAGGGAATCTTACTTCACTGTTGGCTCTCAAGTGTCACAAGTTACCATTCTGACAGGAAAGTGTAAGACTTTACCCCTTTACATGCTTACCTGCACTTAGACCTTCGTTACCCTTTCTTTAATAATTTTCTCAAGCACTGCAAACCACAACACAGCGCTCTTTAACCTTGCACATGCAGAAGAAAGGAAGCACCATTCTTTTCCAGGGCAACCTCTGGGTGTGAGGGTAGTGTCTACTCCTCTAGCAATTTTAGAAGTGTTGGTAAATTCTACCTAAGTTACTCCTCATTGCATTTTTCAGAGATTTCTATACCATTGTTCACAAAAAGTCTTGACATTGTTGAGTAGACAATTGTATTGGCAATATCACTACAGAAGGATATTCCTGTTTTATACATCCAGCTAAGGAAGGCAATTTCAGCACTTGCTTCCTCAAGTGGTTGTACTGCATGTTGAAAATGGTAGGCTGAAAAATGTGGATCTCACATTTACTTCTCATGCCAAGGCAGGGCATTAATGCTTACATTTTCTTCAGAAAAATGGTAGCACGTGGAAAGCTTTGTGTACTCTGTGAACACAATAAAAATAAGGAAATTCAGTGGGACAGAGGTGTGCTGCAATTTAGTTAAAATGCCAAGAGGTAAGATTATTACAGGTCCAAAACAGACAAAAAATGTTACTTCAAATTTCTTTCAGATTACATGACTAGAAAATAAAAATCTGATTTTCAGTAAAAATTCATGGTCTCTATTGCTTTTTATTTGATAATTTTATTTATGTTGGTTTATTTATTATTACTTTTTAATTATTTATACTCGTAATAACAAATAATAAATATCATTAATATTGTCTTTATTATTCTCATTATTTTTTTAAAGGCTTAAGTAGTATCAGTACTTTCAATGTAATTTCATAGTCAGGGAAGGAAAAAGTCAGATATCTAATTGCATACATTTATGTATGATATCATTTAAGCATGCAGACAGTTTTAGAGAAGTCTATTATTTAGGATACCACTTAAGTCCTACCTTTTCCATCAAGTTCTTTAATGGTAAATTTAGGCTGACAGTTTACTCAGGAAAAGGAAGATGCTATTCCACTATCTTCCACAGAACATCATCTTCTACAAAACGTCTATTTAGGCTTCATAGGACTCTGAGAAAGTAAATATAGAAGAATATGAAAAATTATTTTGCCCAGCATATTGTAAAAAATCACCAAACTATAATGAATACTTCAGAGAAGACAAACCTTTTATTTTCATTTGCTTTTGCACATTAACCAGGGAATGCACTTGGAGCAATAGTCCTCAGCATGCTAAATTACATTACTATTTTTTCATCCAGCAATGGAAGTTTCACAGAAAATCTTTGCTTGTGCTGGTGTGGTCCTGATTTTTCGTGGTTAAAACAGAGGTGTTTGTTGACCCTTACAGGAGTAACTTGCACTGTATCCAAGAGGTGAACTTCTGCTAGCAAAATCTGGGAGTTTTGCTATCAACCTCCATGGAAACAGGATTCAGATGCAATGACTTTACTGGGATGTGCTGTGGTCTGGTGGATTACATATGAGCCTACTGTATTTTCTGATCTATAATCTAAAGCAACCTGTTTTTTGGGAAGTCTGGTTATTTTGATTCTGTCTAAATGATCTTTTGAAGAGTTTTTATATTGTGAAACATTTCAGGTCTCAGTCACTGAGGTTAAAAAAAAGAGAAGTAGTCATTTTATACTGCTTCAGCATTTTCAATGTATTCTGGTCTATTAAAGTTTCTAAATGGACTTTTTTCCAAGTCATCCCAGATTTACTCTGGTTTCCCAGCAGGACACTTTCCATTACGAAGGTTTTTACCTCAGGTGGCCCATGCTCTCTCCCCTCTGCGTTACAACTCTACCTTGGCCAGACTACATTCCCTGCCATGGGGAAGTTCTGCCTCCATCCAGGTCTTGTGGTGACCCTTGGGAGCCAATAAACCCCAGAGCCAAGCACAAGGGAGCACAAGGAAACTTGGTCAGGCACTTGTAACCACAGTGGTGAACACTGCCCTGCAACACCCAAGCTACAGCGCTCTCCTAACCCTCTGGAGATGCACATGGATCTTAACTGGGATGGCAGCTAAACAAAGCAGAATGTTTTCACTTGGGAACATGAAAAGTGAAATATGCTAGCTGAAAACATCAAAATGAAGGATTTTCTTGTCTCAAACCATACATCTGTATGTGCCATGAACTTCCAGTTTCATGAAAGACTCTCCACACTAATGAAAGATGCAGTTTTCAGCCCCTGACCCTTGTCCCAATCTTGGATAGTATTTATAGCATGAATTGCTCTTCTGCCTGATGTTATGGTCCCTCAGAAGGCACCTCATCCATCCTTGAGACCAAGGCTCCAATTTTCCTGGCCTTAAACTAGTTCCTGGATTGCCTGAATTGCCAGCAACATTTCACAAACTCTTTTTAGGCTGAACAGTCACTTCTCTGGAAGATTTTATGGTGCAGCCTTCTTCACAGCATTTTGCACAGATTAATCCTTTAGAACAAAAGATTAAAAATTTTGAAAGCATTGGGTTTAATACACTTGTGTCACCTAAGAGTTTGTCACCTTTCAACAGAGAACTTCAGTGACATTTATTTATTAATTTTCCCTGAAAGTCTGTTTCTTTAAAATCCATTCCTTACCTCCTTCAGAAGTTGTTTAACTCAGTATCCTGGAGTTTTGGTTCTCCTCTACATCCTGCCTGGGACATGTTGTTCCCAGGTGGGCAGAGTTTCCTAAACCCCACAGCTGCACAGATGTAGGACATCAAAGAAGATGGCATTTGCAGCATATCCTAAATGCAATTATATTCTTCCTTGCCCATGGACAGTCAACACCTCCTAGGAGCAAACATATTTCCATACTGTAAATCCCTCATGGTATTTAAAGACACTTACAAGCATATGGAATTCATAAATTATTCAAGAGCAGTCCAACATCCTTCAATTTTTTTTTCCTGAAGCGAAATATTCTACAGAAATGCAAGTTATTATTATTATCATGTCATGCAGCCAATAACAGCTGGGAGTAGTGAAGAGATTACTGCCGCTTTCTCTTTGCACTGTATTGGCCTAATATGTGTTTAAAGTTTGCTGGACAATTACAGTTTAAAATAACCCATTGTGTAACAACATTTTTCTATAAGCAAAGAGATGGAATTCAGAACATATTGAGCAGAAGTAAAAGAAGCCCAGTGCTAATAATCTTAAAATTACTGAGCTAATTAAGTTAGGGCAAGCAAATCACATTCTCTAGATTTCCATTAGATTTAAAATAAGGGAGTTTGAAGAAAATGGATTCAGCTGTTACTGACTTATATATGTACACAATTTTCCATTGGAATGTCTGGGGCAAATTGTACTGCTACAAGCACAGGAACAGCTGGATGTATTTTGATGAAGCAATAAAAAAAAAGGGGAGGGGGAGAGAAAGGTAGTTTCAGAGGGCAGTTTGATATAAAAAGTATTTTGTCTGAGATAGTTTTGGTATATTAGATTAATGCCTGACTGAAGGACAGTTGAAGCCAAAGACTCCCTCCCAGCTTTGATGGGCTTTGGGTGAAACCATGCAGGAGGTCATAATGCAAGTTGCACTCCATGCTTGGCTATTGCAGGTGTTACTGTTGCAGCTACAAAGCCCTAAATAACAAATTCTGAGGCACCTTAAGTATTTCTACCAGATGATGCTGGTCTGGTCTTCAAACAAAGGCTCTGTGCTTCTGATGGATGACTATTTGGTGAGTTTTCAATACACTGTGATTGCCCTGACCTGCAGCTTTCTGCAGCCACTAAAGGTTTGTTCTATTGTGATACTTGGACCAGAGGGCCAGAGGTCTCTTTCGTGGTGAAAACTGAAATGTCAGAGGGGGTTTCTGCCTGGGCTTTGTGAACCAAAGCCTGTGAACCAAACAGCTCTTTGCTGCACAGGTTTAGGGCTGTGAGAACAGTATGCTGAAAACGTGTTAGGGGAGAGGTGAGACAGGGCCAGAGGACACCAGTGGAGCAGAGTTCACGTTTCTGCAAGATACAGAACTCTTCCAGTTCTCTCTGTTCCAGAAGGGGGAATAGTCCCAAGATAGCCCAACACTGGCTTTCCTTCTCTCCCTGTCTCAGCAGCCACTTCCTCCACAGAGTTTCTCCAGCCAGAGTAGAGAATAAGAACATTGTTTTGATCAAGGATAATCTTATCTTCTTTCTGGAATGCTGTTTCAGCTAGAAACTGACTCAGAAATAAGAGTAGTTGAGGGAGTTCAGGGATTCCTATTTAGGTGAAAGATGAGATGTTGATCTATTCCAGCCAACTAGAAACACTGTGGAACAGAAGCTTTTTTTTTTT
>VZRX01020700.1:47200-63009 GCA_013398075.1 Notiomystis cincta
TTTCCTTTTTTTTTTATTTCCTATAAACTATCTACTTTGAATAACAATTAAAATAACTCACCATGTTATAACACAGTCATAACACTGTCTGGCAGACCCACCTTTGCTTTGCAAGGCATTGATTAAATGCAATTAGACACAGACAATTGGACAGCAAGCTTGGATTTTGCTCATTAGCATTATTAACAGTACTAGCCTCTCCTAAGTGGGCAAGGAGATCATGGCCCCTGTCCCAGAGAAGGCAGCAGAGCTGTTTTGCTTCCTGTGACACTGTAGAGGATACCACTCAGATTCTGTCCAGGCACCAAGCTTCCAGCAGCTCTCATTCTGCAGAAACCTGATGCATGTCCCAGATGACACTACATAAACTATATGGGTGAAGAACTTACTTGAACTATGTGTGGTTCTGAACATATCATCCAGACCAATTCTATCAGGACCATAATCTAACTGCTATTGTAACCTGATGGCCCTTTCCTCTTTGCTTTGTGGGACTGCTCCCCAAAGGCACTAGCAGAAGACAGATCATCCAGTTTGTAGACACCATAACCTCCTGGGCCACCCCCAAAGTGTTGCAGTAACATCTAGACCCAAACTGAGTTATCTTCTGTGGACTCAGCATCACTCCTGTGTGATTGCTTAACCCCCAAAAGGTCCCTTTGTACATTCAGCCTGCCCCACCCATGTGCATCATGCAGAGCACCAACCCAGTGCCTGCCACAAGGAACTTGAGTCATGCATCAGCATCTCTCACTAAGGCAGGTAGGGATTGGAGATGCTGATTCAGAGTCTGAGCAGAGATTTCTGACTTTCTACCTTTCCTACTGGTCCAAGTGTAGCCCCAAAACTCACCAAGCCTCTGGAGTTCTTGCAAAGTTCAATGGGGAGGGAAGAGAAGGTCCCTTGTTTGCCTTGTGTGTGTACCTGGAGTGAGTTTGGGAGGAAAAAGTATTGCCTGAGGCAGCAAGTTCACAATGCTTTTCGTAAGATACCACATGCTTCATCCTTGACTGTTGTCCAATACAGACATCCTTATGTCTCTCCCACGTGTTGTGGGCTTGAGGAGAGAGGACAGACCTTGTGGGTCTACAACTGGTTGCACAGCAGGTGTTGACAGTAGGGATTTGCTTTTTACAGCCATGTGACAGTGGAGGAACACTACAATCACACATGGGATCCACCTGACAAAGCTTAATCAACAGAACAGGGCTCATCTCAAACATATGCTCATAAATAAGGAAGTGCCTTCTGGACAGCATTATTGGGAAAGCTCTCATGTCTCTTCTGGGGAATCAGCCTGGCTGGGTGCCTCTCTGGAGGGCACTAATTCATTGCACTAATACAAGCAGCGTGGGGGACAAACAGGAGGAATGAGAGGTCTGTGTGCAGTTGCAGAGCTGTGATATGACTGGGATCACAGATCCCAGTGGAGCAGCTCCCACCACAGCTGCACTGCTGTGGATGCTGTGGATGCTGGCTCTCTAGGAATGCCTGGCTTGCCCAGGGAGGGCAAGGAGGGAACGATCAGCATGGATTTACAAAGAAGAAATCATGCCTGCCCAGCCTGACAGCCTCTTGTAATGACTTTATTGGTCCAGTGGATGAGAGGAGAGCAATGCTTGATTTCAGCAAGGCTTTCACTGTCTCCCGTAACATCCTCATAGATAAACTGCTCAAGTAGAGGCCAGATAAATGGCCAAGGAGGTGACTGGAAACTGACTGAATTGCCACCCCAAAGGGCTGTTATCTGTGACATGAAAACCAGATGGAGGCAAGTCACTAGAGGTGTGCCCCAGGAGATGATCTTGGATCCAGGCCCATTTAGCATCTTCATTAATAGTCTAGGTGATGGGGCAGAGTAAATTGAGCAAATTTGCAGAATATACAAAACAGTAAGTAATGATTGCTACACCAGCTGGTTTGTTGCTGTTCAAGGGGACCTTGAAAGGCAGGAGAAATGGGCCAACAAGTTCAAGAAAGGGAAGTGCAAAGTCCTGCACCTGGGGAAGAAGAAACCCCATGCGCCATGGACATGCTAGAGGCTGATCCTCTGACAGCAGCTTTGCAGGAAAAGCTTTCATGGCTGCTGGTGGACAAGCTGAATGTCAGCCAGCAATGTGCCCTTGTGACAAAGGAGACCAACAGCCTGCATTAGGAGGCATGTTGCCCACAGGTCAAGAGAGGTGATCCTTTCACTCTTCTCAGCACTCTTGAGACGTGTCTGGGTGCTGTGCCCCAGTCTGGGCTCCCCAATAGAAGAGAAACACACATATGGGAGAAATTCAACAAAGGGCCACAAAGTTGATTGAGAGATTGGAGAATTTAACATAAAAGGAGAAGCTAAGAGAGTTGGGACTGCTCAGACTGCAGAAGAAAAGACTATGAAGGATCTTAACCATGTGTAAAAACACCTGATGCATGGATCATGTAAACAAGGCGGCATCTGACTTTGCTCAGTTGTTCCCACTGATAGACAAAAAACAACAGACACAAAATGAGATACAGAAAACTCTGCCAAAACTTAAGAAAACCTGCTTTACCATGAGCATAGTTGAACACTGGCTCAGATTTCCCAGAGAGGTCATGGAGTCTCCAGTCTAGGAGCTATTCAAACCTGACTGGACATTATCTTGAGCACCTGCTGCAGCTGACTCTGCTTGAAGCACAGGGCTGGTGCCTTCCAGCCTCAGCTCTTTCATCATACTGGGATTCATCATACAGCTGAACCTGGTATCAGGAAACCTTTGGCTTCCTACACAGAGGACTGCAGTCCTGGCTGCAGGCTCATCTTTCAGGATCTTGCCCCTCATGGCTGAGACACTGGCAGGAAAGGGATTCAAATGCAGAGGAATCTTTCTGCTCTCCTCAGATCGCTCATGGTTTCACATGAACACCAGTGAGGGCTGTGAGCTGCTTTCACATTAAAGCCACTGCCTCATTTGCAGCACAGAAATGGCACACAGCAGGAAGGGGAGGCACTGAACGAGGTTCAATTTTTCTATGAAATTTGCCTACAAACTAGATCTGAAAATCTAGGTAAGGTGGAGGCAGAAGGAATCCGCAGCTGGAAGGAGTAAGGGAGAAGGAGATGATGAGTTTTATTTTAAACATATGTACTAATCATGGCACAAAAGAGAAATAAGGGTGGGAAACTGCAGCTGGGAGGGGGAAGGCAGGCAGAGGTGCTGATGATTATTGTAGATATATTTATTAAATCATTGCTCCAAGCAGGGAACCAGGGTGGGAATATGCAGCTGGAAGGTGGAGGGCAAGGGGAAAACAGCAATTTTATATTCAATGTTTGCAATGAGCATGGCTCGGAATGGGGACTAGGGGCACAGCCTTGCAGCTGGAGGTGGGAGTGCCACAGGAGAATGCTGGTTCTTAAACCTGTCACATTAAAATATGCACATTTTGGCTCCAAGAAACTCTGGTGCAAAGGCTTTGCAAAGCTTGTGGAACGGGAGAGCTTTTATTTTAAAAGAGTGAGGGGGAAAGCTTGTTCACCTGCTGGGTTTTTGCTAAGCTCTTGCAGCTCTATTACAAAATTACTCCATAAACTTTTACAGCTGGCCCCATGCCAGCAAAATGTCATTATTAATACTGCTATGGAAAGTGCCAACAGAAGTGAAATACTCATGGGGAGACACTGCAAAAGACATACAAAACTGCAGACTTTCAGAGAATCAGAAGAAGGGAAGGGGGAAGGGGGAGAGAAAACTGCCATATGGACCCTGTATGAACTAACTGAGCTTATACCAGAACAGAGGTCAGTCATCAAAACTGGTCAGTGCCAGCAGGTTTCCAGCTTGTAAATGCATCAGCTCTGGTCAACAGAAGTAGCATGGGGATGTGATTAAGGTGGGGAAAGGGACTATTGTGTGGTTTAGATGGTTCACAGTGATAAGAATGAAAATGCAAAAAAAGCACGCTATGGAGGGGACGTGATCATGTCTAGAGCTGAATGTTTTCTTCTTTCAAAGCAGTTGTGGTGGTAGCAGCTACTCAGAAATCCATGGGGTCTGAATGTCAGCTGTGTCATCTCCTCCTGCCTTGGCCATTATATAGACCTGTGTCACAAGGTCTTTAGTCCTGTGGCACAGTCTGCCGAAGAAATGCTTTGACCTGGTTAGAGTCGTAGATCATAGAATGGATTGGGTTGGAAGGGACCTGAAAGATCATCTCATTCCAACCTCGTTGCCATGCACACAAACCCCTTCCACTAAATCAGATTTCTCAAAGCTTCATCCAACCTGGCCTTAAACACTTCCAGGGATGGGGTATCCACAGCAACCTGTGTTGAGCAGTGTCTTATCACCTTCACAGTAAAGAATTTCTTCCTAATATCTAATCTAAACCAACTCTCTTTCAGTGTAAAGCCATTCCTCCTTGTCCTGTCACTACATGCTCTTGTAAATAGCCTCTCTCCATCTTTCTTGTAGGCCTCTTTGAGGTAGTGGAAGGCTGTAGTTAGGTCACACTGAAATCTTCTCTTCTCTAGGCTGAACAATCCCAGTTCTTTTAGCTTTTCCTCATAGGAGAGGTGCTCCATCCTTCTTGGTGGCCCCATCTTGGTGGCCCTCCTCTCTGACAGGTCGATGTTCTCTCTGTGCTGGGGACCCCAGAGGTCAATACAGTACTCAAGGTGGGGTTTCACAATGGCAGAGCAGAAGGACAGAATCCCATCCCCCACTCTACTGCCCATTCTGCTTTTAACACAGCCCAGGACACAATTGCCTTTCTGAGGTGCAAGTGCACATGGCTGGGTCCTGTCCAGCCTCTGACCCACCAGCACCCCCAGTCCTTCTGGGCAGGGCTGCTCTGGATCTGTTCATCTCCAGCCTGTGTTGATACCAAAACCCAAACCCCAACCCAGGTGCAGCACTTTGCACTTGGGTTTGTTAAACCCATGACATTCCCATTGAACCTCTTCTAGAGCTTGTCCAGGTCCCTTTGGATGGCATCCCCTCCTTCAGGTGTGTCAACCACACCCCTCAGCTTGGTGTCATCTGTAAATTTGCTGAGGCTGCACTCAATACCTACATCATTAATGAAGATACTGGAAAACTGATACCAGTACGGACTCCTGAGGGTCACCACTTGTCACTGATGTCCATTGGGACTGGGAGCCATAGACCAATACCCTCTGGATGCAACCATCTAGCCATCCCCTTACCCACCTAGCAGTCCACCCATCAAATCCATCTCTCTCCTATGTCCAGAGAAGGACATTGTGGGGGGATCATGTCAAAGACTTTACACAAGTCCCGATAGATGATATCCACAGCCATTCCCTTGGCCACTGATGCAGTCAGCCCATATCATAGAAGGCCAATAGTTTGGTCAGGCAGGACTTACCTTGGTGCAGCCATGCTGGGTGTCCAGAATCACCTTCCTGTCCTCCATGTGCCTTAGCACAGCTTCTAGGAGGATCTGTCCCATTATCTTCCCAGGCACAGAGGTGAGGCAGACAGGTGGGTAGTTCCCAGGGTCCTCTTTTTTACTCTTTTAAAAGATGAGTGCAATGTTTCCCTTTTTCCAGTTACCTGGGACTTCACTTGACGGGAATGGGAAGGGGAAATTGTCCCATACCTGTGGCAACTCTGCCAGAAGTTTCAGAGCTGCAAAGAAAAAATTGATAAGCCTTTTTTTGTAAAAGTTATATAGATGTAAATATAGATTCATACACAGGTTCTGGAGTCACAGTCATGACACTCAGAAGTGTGTGTTGTCTTCATGCTCTTGAGTTTGGACATTTAGGGCCAACACAAAATCAGAAACTGACACTTGGACATTGATCTACTGTCTCAGGAAAGGACACAAACTGGAGATTTAGAACTGGATGAGGAGAAATAATTGCCAAACTTGGAATAATCTGACCTGAAATTAGTCTGATATTCAGAACAGTTTATAGGTAATGGAAAAATCAGATCTATAAAAGCTCATACATTCACTCAGGCCCCCAGTTAACCAGGTTTCAATTCCTCCCTGGATAATCTGAGGGAAGCTGACTGTCAGTCAAAGATGTCACTTTAAAGCATATGTTTTAGACCTTCTCAATACTGAAAAATTGTCATGTTCTCATCTGCAGGTTGTTCTCTGGTTTAACTGCTTTCCTGAACAGGATTGCTTTATTGAATCAGGGCCACAGAAAACATCTGTCTCTGTAGCACAGGGGATGATCTTCACAAAGCTCTTAATCAGGAAGTCCTTCATGAATAAAGCACTAAACCAACATTTAAAAAAAAAAATGAGAGAATGAAACAAAATTAAATAAATTAAATAAAACAAGACCTGTGTAATTATCTAGATATTCATGATTGCTCTTTTGTGGCCTTTGTGTAGCAAAACTGCTTAAAATAATAGAATTAATAATTAGAAAATAAAAAATCAACTTGCCCTTTACTTGTCAGTGAAAGATAGTTTCTTTTACTTTAGAAGACTAAAGGATTCATCACTTCTCTTTTTTCCCTGGGGCAAAAAGCTCCAAAGAGCTCAAAATTCAGAATATTTCTAAAGCTTAGTTTAAATCTCCTCCTTCCTGCTTTATTTACATTTAGACTCCTTCCTAGAGAGTGGCTTGAAGTTATGCTCTTATAACCTGATAATATATCAGTTTACTCTTTTAATATCAGAAACTAAGATTTCTAAATAAAAAAAATATATAACTCTATGAACAACTACAAACTGCTGCCATTGATGGTCTCTGGATGCTGACATTAAGAACACCACAATATTGGATTGATTCTGGTTTACTCCTATCTTTACAGCAAAGATAACTGACATTAGTGCATTGATATGAAAAAAAAATCTGAATTTAGAAGTTAACAGATTAATATACACTGTTTTTATAGAAAAACAAAGCCCATTATGCTCAATTTCAATATATTTTCTTCATAAAATCAGAAATTGCTTATGGTCTGTTATGTTACATGCATTTACTGGAATTTTATATCCCTTATGATTTTATGTCAAGATAACAAATAATTCCAAAAAAGCATAAAGAACTTTTAATCTACGATTCCAGCCATGAAACCATTCTATAGACAGGAAAACTGAAGCAAGTCTCAGCTACTTCCCTCAGGCCAGGTGGCCATGGCTGTGTCGTGTGCTCTCAGGACAGTTTGTCTCTCACAGGGGGTCCCTGTGTGAAGAAGACACAGGTGTGGTGTCAATGCACAGAGCCTTCCCACACATTTGGCAGATCTACACCTGGAGGAGAGTGATCCATGCAGCCTGGGCAGTGGCATGACCCTCAACCAGCCAAAAATAAGGAAGAAGTCTCCATGGACCTCAGGTCCCAAATTTTACCTTGTGGTTGTACACCCAGAATCAGTTACATCACAACTTGTTTGTCTGCACTTTTAGATGAAGATAGACCTGAAGACTGAATGTGACTGAGAAAAGGAAGTGATTCAGATGTTCTACAGTATATCATCAAGACCAAACAAAAATACTAATTCTGACTTATTTGATGCTTGCCACGGTGGTGTGATCAGAATTGAAACTCCCAGTGAGTTCGGCCAGTGGGTCTAACCTGATGCATGTGGCACCAACCTGTTATTTCAAAGCTTTAGTGTGAAGATTTTGTTCAAACTTTAGCTATACTAAAATTCAAAGTCTCATTTTTCACTGATACAACAATATAGCTAGCAATTCTTAATCCTATAGCTTTTCTAAAATCATATTTTGAAAAATGTGCTCCACCACATTAAAAGTTTTATGTGTAGGGTCTTGGAGTGTTTGGCTTTTCTGTTTTTTTGGGGGGGTGGGGAAGAGAAGGTGGAGTTTAGGTGCATTAGAAAAATACTACTCTTACCTTGACAAGACAACAGACAGGATATTTCTCCAATTTACATAAAACATATAATAATCTAAGAATAACAACATCAGTGAAATCTCTATTGCTTTGTCAGGTGGAAGTAAAAGGAGACTCAGATAATTTTTTATTTCTTTTTTGCAATTTTTCTATCCAGCCAGACAGGTGTGCTGGCCACATTATGTTACCATATGTCTGGAGAAATTGTTTTTAAAATAGCTAATACTATATTTGAGAAAATTTCATGGAGCATATGCCATTTAATATATACAAATTTTGTCCATACAATTATACAATTGGGTAAAATATACAAAATCAAGTTGTATTTAAGAGGATTTTTGGTTATAAGCCAATGCAAATATTATTCTCCCATGATTCCAGGAAGAGATTAAGTGTAGAGTGGTGACTTGTGCAGCATTTGCCAATTGCTGACTAATTGCATGCTCATCATTATTGCATCCACATATACAATGTGGGTGAAAATTCAGAGCAGAAACACACTGTACAGCATACTTCAAATAGCAGTGGTCATTTTGAGGCAAATTATTATATATTTTTTCAGTGTTAATTTCACTCAGCTATTTTAGTGTCCTCAGGGACTTAGAGCATCACAGCACTGGAAACAAAGCAATGGACATGTGTCTAATATAAATAAAAATACAGAGACTAATACATGTACACAGACTGCACAACTTTTTCGAATTTATTTCTCAACAAAGTATAAAATTAAGAAAAAACTACACTACACTACTCTCAATGTATCCTGTCTATCAGTGAATGGTTTACAAGACAGGATCCTGGGAATGTTGTGCATTATCACGGGAGAAAATAATTAGAGCAACCACAATGTATATACAGCCAGAGAGACATCTTGGAAAAACATTTCCTATAATTGCACTGTGACAAAATGTGCAGTTAAATATTATACACATGGTGAAAATTGCACCACAATTAATGGCATGCCTCTAATGTAATTAATTCTTAATGGTTTTTAGCAGTTTAGAATAAAGCCCTAACACTGTGTGCTGCTTCACGTGATAATATTGTTAGACAGCAACTCTCAACAATTTTCATAGGGCAGGCAGTGTTGGTGCTGGCAAAAAATTTCTTCCTGCATTCAAAATACCTCTCCCTGATCTCATTTTAAGTTGCATGTTAAAGATGTTAAGACAACAGATTAAGAACACTCTCCAATTTAATTGACTCATTTTGCTGAAAAATGTGTGTCTATTTAGAGAAATGGAGGTTGATTTCCCCTCTTTGCTATATTTGGTATCCTGTTGCATGAAAACCGTGTTGTTGCGTGTCCCTTTAATCATTGCAAGTGGATTCTTTTTATAGTAGTGTGTGCCTTCAAAGCTCTCCCTCGAAACAGGACATTTGCTAATTGAAAGACAAGCTGTGTTATGTTGTTTCTTCCACATCTGGGATGGCCAGGGACAGTCAGACACAGCAGTTGTCACCTACACCAGTATCTCAACACTGTGTTAATAGCTGCTGTTTAAAAGGGACATATCCCTTGAATTTAAGTGAGTATTGCTATATGAATATCCCAGCAATTTATAATCTCCTCCACCACTTAAAGACCTACTGATATTCACAGCCATTAAATGCCTCTTCCATGTCCTGACCACACACAGCAAGGCTAATTACTCTTGGGGAACTTAAATTCCCACTTCAATTTCAACAGGACTGCACTTTATTTCTGTTCAAATCTCTTATAGAGCAACAGTGTTTGCTGCAGAGGATATCAGAACACAGGTCTCTGAGGAACTTTCTGGGCCATTAAGTCAATTCCCCTGTTACTGCAAGCAAACACATTGTATAATTTCTTTCATACACTCCAACATAAAAGTTGTTGGGTTTTGGCCTCTGTTACTCAACTGGAGAATAATCCAAAATGCACTTGCTCTAAGAATGAGGAGTTTTCTTCTAGTTTCAAACTTAAACTTGTTTTTTCTCAGTTGACACCCACCATACATGTGAAAATATTTTAACTTAGTTCAAATTACTTTTCTCCCTGGTGCTTTTCCTTGTGCCTTCCCCCTTACCCTCATTTCACCAGTCTGACCAAGACCATCTCTTCCATCCTCTCACAGGGACAAAGACACTTCTTTTGGACCTGTGTGGGTCCTTGTCTGAATCTGACAGGCTTTCAAATGGCTTTTCTAAAGACAGAAGTTGAAGTCTAGCCAAAGCCCTGTAGGGTGATGCTGGTACATTTTGTCTGCACTGGCAGTAATTTGACAGACAAATTCTGGAACTGCTTTTCTCTTTTCATGGTTACATCACATTGATGGCTCTTAGTCAAACCTTGATGAACAAGTAAAATTCTTTTATGAACAGATGAGCCCTGAGCTTCTAGCAGATATTTTTACATCATTTTTATTATTATATTTCATCCTATTCCAATTTGAGCTCTTAGACTCTGCTCTCTCCAAAAGACACGAATTGGCAATGCCTCTAAACTCTGCATATCAGTACATTTTGTCAGCACCCTATTCATATTTGCATCAAGTCACTGAGAAAGTATTAAACAAAATCAATATTGGTTATCAGTCTGGTTTCACCCCTTTCCACAGATTGCTGCTGACCACATTCATGACTCCTATTACCTACTTTACAATGATTCCTCTCATTAAGACAAATAAAAGTTGCCAAAACATGTTTTCTTAAAATCTTGATAGATTATATTTTACATTATTTTTTGTGGAAAATGTAACAATTCAGTGTCATCTGCCTCTGTTAAATTATTATTTGTCATTTTATATTTTTGATTTATCTCCTAGTGCTCCTGCAGGGTCTCTTTCAAAGCCTGATGCAGAGCCTTACACACAGTTTAGGTCAGACTTTCATGTCCATGAATACCTGCACACCTTTTCCTGTACCTAAGTGCAGCTGTGTCCCTTGCCACTCTCCTGTCTCTAGTGACAATGCTCACTCCACCCTGAGGTGCTATGAAGCTTGCAGTTCTCAGCAGCACACCTTCCAGCCTCTTGGGGTGGGGACAGGTGATATGTCCCACTCAAGATGAACTTTCAAGCTGAAATTTGCACTTGGATGCCACATTCCCAGTAATCCCTTCCCATTTGTCCTCATGGCCAATATTCATCCCTCCTGAACACTGGGGCAAAAGATTTCTGACACATTAGGGAGTTCTCACACTATTCTCACTGGTTTTGGCTTTGGCAACAAGAATTTCCTTTAGAGCAGTCCTTTCTTTAGCTCCTATAGGTTCCCTGCTTATTCCAAATATTCTTCCTGAGGCAGTAGTTCCCTCTGCCAGGTCTGAAACACATCCCTGTGTAATTTTCCCCGTGGCACTTTGATGTATCCCTCGGCATCTTTGACCTGAAGCATTTCCAAAACTTTTCCACTTTGAAGACCCTGAGAAACCCAGCCCCAGCTGTCTCTCCTAGCCAGTCCTTTCAATTTTTCAAAGTTTGCTCCAGTGAAGTCTGAAATCTTAATTAGAGAACTATTTTTTTGTTTATCCTTCCATTTAAACTGAGTCAGCTCAAGAACACTCATGTTAAACAAGTGCCAAGTCCCATCCAAAAAGTGACTGAACTTTATTAGTGGATGAAGTGATTGCTGCCTGCAGTACACAGAGCCAAATCCTGACACCTTTCCTCTGCCCTCTTTACTCTGGCATAAGTTTGCTGAAATCAATGGGAGTTTTGTTTATGTAACTAATGATTGGGCCTACAGTTCATACTTTTCTTTGAAATTCCGTAATATGAAAGGTGCTACACAAATACATTATTATTTTACTTTCTTTTTATAAAGCACAAAATATTATTTGCCATTGAAAGTTTATGGAAAGTTGAAGCAATAGCAGTTGGCATTGACCTTTTCCCCAGCACAGGAGTCCCTAGGATAACACAGATGTCATGTGCAATGAAATTAATGTTGTGAGCACAGCTGTTTAGTAAAATAAAGTAAGATAAAAAGAAACAATTACCTAATTTGATGTGGAATCTCTTAAGATTTTTTTCCTTATCTTATGCTGCAGTGTGGAACTTATCGACTCATCCAGTGCCAGACAGACTTTTCCCCTTTTGTAAAACCAATTTTCATTCATATTTACTGTTGGGAAGCATTATTCCAAGTGATGAAGCGTAGGAAGTAGAGCCAACAAGAACATTTTACACAGTTAGCAAGTACACCTAGACTTCTCTTCTGCAATTTACTTATAGACTTAACTTGATTGTTCTCAGGCTAATATGCACAATTTGAGAAATTGAAATAGCCTTCTATAATGTTCAAACACAATCCCATAAACTGAATCAATTGTGAAAGTAAGTTTTACCTCAAGACCCCACAATGAGGTATCTATTACCAGGAGCTCTAAGCAAATGTTCTTTTAATTAGCTACATTTATCTTTAATGCCTGTTTTGACAGAAACTCTAACATAAACATACATTACAAATACAGAAAATCCAGCTCAAAGTATGGTTAATTTTTATGCTTGACAGAGCCATTTGGAAAAAATAACTGTGACCTTTTTGGAGCCTGGAAAAAAAAATCTTAATGTGATGTCATTATAACACAGTTTCAGAAACCAAGAAGAAACAGTGGCATCTGTAGCTAGAGTACAATAACAATTCTTAAACTATTCCTTAAATGTGGCAATAAAACCCTAAAAAGACCTTTGGGCCTTATGCTGAGGCAGCTGCAAAATCATGTTAAATAATTTCTGTAAGGACAACAGTAATTATAAACCTGATTCAAGTTTACCTACATTTCATTCCTAGAGTGTCTGAAACGAGGACTGTGAAACCAGATGGTTACAGAGCACACATGATGGATATAGTCCATCAAGCATGTCCATTGCCATGGAAACAACAGGAATAACATTATCTTTAGTGTCTATTTCTTCACAAAACTTTTCATTCAAGTGTTGCTGCCAACCTAAGCAAAGTCTATGTGAATACCTAAGTATCAGCTCAAAAAAACAGGTTTGCTTCCCCTGCCCCTCAGTAGGTGTGACAGACATTGTTGAGTGTTGCAGGAATGACAGCAGCCTGTGTCCTCTCCTTGGTCCAAGCTGCACTCAGCTGCTTCTCAACATTCTTTGGGCTTGCTGGGGGGGTTTCTGTTTGCTTTTTTCTTTTTTTTTTTTAAGGTCATTTGATTAGGGTTACGATTTTGAGCTGTCCTATTCAAACAATTCAATTGTTATTTGAGTGAATAAACAAACCAGGTGATAAAAATGTCTTCCTTTCTCATTTTCTGCATCAATGAAAGGAACCAGAGACAGAGCAGAAGACGGAGAGTTTGACAAAGACATGAGACAATACAGATGTGTTTTATGGGTCATCATAACCTTGCAAGTGAGCATGTGGATTACAAAACCATAAATTTGAAGCAGAATGAGGGAATGTATGCACATAGAGACAGCAGACAGCACTGACACCACACTAACCTGAAATGGTCTATCTTCATCCTCTCTGTTATGGATGTTTCATTTTCAAGGAAATTAATGTTCTGTCCCGTCCTTAGCTTTTCCCTCTAATCCTATTTCATAAAAATAAACAGGAGATGATGCTGTATGTAACAATCCATACCCAGCCCTCCAAAATCCATGAAATTGTGTATTTTCTGGTTTACACTCAGCTCAGAAATGTATGGGAGAAATCAATGCTTTGAAATGAGTTTATGAATCCAGTGATTGTAGAAGATAGTGGCCACTCAAAAGAATCTCCAGTATTTGATCTGCTTGTTCAAGTCTGTCCAATAGAAGAATTCATGGGGCAAAGACTCTCCTTGCCCCTATGAAAATACACGGCAAAAATCCTACTGGTACCACTGGGGAGTGGTTAATCTAATTCCCTGTCTCTCACAAAGTACACCTAGCAGGTCCATCCCGTGGCACATACACGCAGGTTAAAGCATTTTAGCCACAGAATTGTCTCACCATGTGCTCCCACAGCCAACAAGCTCAATGATGTGTTATGCCACACAGTCACTAGATCAAGAGTTGTTGCCAAAACTTGTGAAAACATTCCTGGAACCATGTGAATATGATCTGTGCCTTTGTTCCATGCAATATACACACCTATGAAAAAATTACCTCTAATAAAAAATTGAGGATTTGAAGATGTCATGCTGAGTAAGACCATCTGCTTAAGAATTTCACACATTGGGAAGCCAGTGTGGAATATGCATCATGGTCCCTGTGGCTTGCACAGGGAGGGCTGTGATGCAGAGACCCATACCAACCTGAGCTGGAAGTAAACCAGCCACAGCTGCGTGCTTTGCAGCTTGGACTGCCACAAGGACCTGCCCAAAACACTCGTGCCTTGCTGCCCTCAGCACATCAGAAACACAGCTTTACACAGGCAGTAGCTGGGACTGCTCCCTCAAGTTCATGGGTGCACTCAGGGGCTCTGAGTCTGTGACAGGGGCACAATGGCCACAGACAGCTGAAATTTCTGCTGAGCTGCAGATATTCTCACCTGAGGGGTATCACATTGCTTCAGCCCTTTCCATTTTCACGTTCAAAGCCCTGCATACCTGTGCCCTGACCCCTACTTAAGTCCAGTGTCTTATCATATTCCCTCTCCATCCTCCACTGAGGCCAGTGCTTTTAGACTCATTCCCTTACCCTCTGCACTTCACAGAGAGCATTTTATTCTTACTGGTCAATATTTGGGTCCCCTGGTTTTACAAAGAGGAGGTTTTTCCTGGTATGAGAGTTACCCAGTTTTACTAAAACAAAGCACAGCATACCATGCAAAATGCAGCGTGGCAGTGTTGTCCTTACTGCACAAATTAATATATAATGCATTTTCCTAGGCATCTGGGAAATTTCTAACCATCTTAGAGCTGGCCAGAGGCTCCCACCACACACACTTTTGTTTTGCTGCTACAAAAGAAGTTGTCATAGTGTCCATTTGTCTCAGGCTTTGCAACTGGCATATAGAACAACCAAAATATCTACACCTTTTTTTTTTTAGGACAGGATCTTCTTATTTTACTTAGAAAAAATATCTCTGAAGGTCTCACTACTTCTGCCACATTACTCTTATTTCTGTGTTGCTGAATAAGCAGTGTTGTTCACCTGCTGCCTCACACAAAAATTGTCTTCATATGTCTGGGTGAGAGAGGCTCCAGAAAACTTTAATATAGAACATACACTCCCTCAACAACTGGCTTTGTTTTCTGAAACATCTGTAACCTGGGGCCCGGTCACCCTGTACGGGACAGGAACAACCAAACCCAGCTCAGCCACCACCTGACTTTACCTGCCACGTTCTTTCATTGCCCTGCACTGTTTTGTTTTGCCTCTGCCACGAATTTGTCTGTCAGGAGTTGGGGTTCTCACTGCTCAGCTTCCCAGAGGGTCACCACAAGCCTTGCAGAGGTGCTCAGCCACTTCAGGCAAGCAGCATGCACACATCACACACAGTTCTTTACCTTCTCCCCCTCTTCACCTCCCCAGAAAGCAGAAACCCACTGAAACTGCTTTGCAATGTGCTCATGTAATTTTTAATTCAGTATTTGCTGTTTTCTGCTCTTACTGGAAAAACAGTTCAAAGAAATGAGCCTTTCCTTGGACCAGAAAGTTGTGCTGCAACCAACTAGGGAAAATTTAGGTCCCAATAAATATGTCCTGCAGCTATTAAGGGGAGGTAAATAGACCAGACAGAAAAGGACTGGAAACAACAGAGTGGAGCAGCTGCATGCATTGCATTAAAACATTTATCATCTGGCCTAGTTGGAGTTGTATTTTACATTGTGAATTTTTTTATATTTTGGCTTAATAAATGTGAATTCTCACATTCTTCCAAAGTTTTAAGTGAGTCCAGATACGGTCCCCACACATTTCTTCATGTTCTCAAGTTGTGTTTTTCATCTACTACATCAATTGTTAATTTCAAGAAATATATAAACAAATAAATAAAGCCTTGTCCGGTGCATTTATCATATCAAAGTCCCTTTCCTCAGACAAAAGATACAAAAGGAAGGAAGGGAGAGAAGGAA